>VYZW01034917.1:9920-23098 GCA_013401315.1 Balaeniceps rex | reverse complement strand
GTGGGTTGAGATAAAGACAGTTTAATTGGTAAAGCAAAAGCTGTGCATGCAGACAAAGCAAAACAAGGAATTCATTCGCTACTTCCCATCAGCAGGCAGGTGTTCAGCCATCTTCAGGAAAGCAGGGCTCCATCACACATAATGGTTATTTGGAAAGACAAAATGCCATCATTCCGAACATCCCTCACTTCCTTCTACTTCCCCCAGATTTACATGCTGAGCATGACGTCATTATGGTGTGAAAAATCCCTTTGGTCAGTTGGGGTCAGATGTCCCAGCTATGTCCCCTCCCAACTTCTTGTGCACCCCCAGCCTACTCACTGGTGGGGTGGTGTGACAATCAGAAAAGACCTTGACTGTGTGTTAGCACTGCTCAGCAAAACCGAAAATATCTCTGTATTATCAACACTGTTTTCAGCACAAATCCAAAACATAGTCCCATACTAGCTACTATGTAGAAAATAACTACCCCAGCCAAAAGCAGCACAAGCATATAGGATTTGTGCAGATTTTTTACATACGTAGGAAAAAATAGTAATAATTCTTAAGAACAAATAATTCATAATAATGAACAGCTCTTTACTCCAAATTAACATGGATTCTTTACTTAGGGAAAATGCCAGTATTTGTATTATGTATTTTTTTATAAATATTCTCAATTTTTTTTACCAACCCTTATATCTGAATTCAAAAAAGACTTAGGTCTGAAGAAGCTACAGTGCATTGATCTTACCTTTCCCCTTTTTATGTATTATGGATATAAAATCCAACATCACAGCTGATGGAAATTCTTTTTAAGTCAAGCACTTCATTGAAACTGTCAACCTGTTGGGGAATAAGTAATAGTTTATTTTGACTTCAGATTCTAGTAAACAGACATCAGGCAACTTATGAGTTGGAATAATTTTTACGCTCCTCTCAGTTCTTCCTGTGTAACACCTCCATCTACAACTGCTGGAGCTTTAAGATGTAGTAAAGGAAAGTAAGTACATTTCTGAAGAATTATGGACTGTTACTATTACTATGTGTACTGCAGCTCCATATGTTGCGTTTTTTTAATGTTAATGACTACTTATGTGCTCCATATTTTTTTTTACATCTGAAACATAAGAATTAGCAGAAATATTAGGATCCTGACATTCTCTCTTCCATAACTGTATTTCTCAGCTGGTAAATTTTTTCTGTATATTAATTACTGTGCTGTGTCTTAAGCATTTATTAATTTCCTACATGTTCATTGTCCTCCAAGCACCTATGAACTGTAAAATCATAGACTAGTGAAACAATTTTGGTTTGAAGGGACCTCCAGAGATCATCTAGTTCAACTCTAAGACTCAAAGCTTATCCTGAGCTTAAAGATCTCATTTTGAAATTATTTCTATTTCTCAGTATTACTTAGTATTTCAATATGTACATGTTCATATTGTGTATTGGGATGTTTTGTTGTATAATAATATTTATTATAAAGTACCTATAGGAAGAAGATATGCTTTCTCCTGATGATTGTGTAATGTTTTATCAACATTCATACGAACAAATATGGCAAGACCCCCAATCAGCCTTTGTCCTCTCTAAAATAATTTTTGCTTGTGGACATTGTGCAAATATCAAATAAGTGATTTCGGTTAGGGTAAAGTTAAGCATTTTAGATTTTTTTCCCTCCTAAATATACATATATATATACAGTTCTTTACACCATACATTTTACGTATGTGTTCCAAATCCACACGACAAACAGCAGAACTCAGACCTAAAATTCATTGTGTCATTCTATTATAACTGTACTAATGATTTGGACTACTAGACAGTTAAAACATTAATTGGTATATTAAAAAAAAACATATTAGGCATGCTCATATTTTGGGTTTAACATTTACATTTGACCAAGTAAAATATAGGCATCTAGTCTAGACTAGTCACCCTCTCACCTTTAGGTTAAAGGAATTCCATCTGCAGGGTAAATATTTTTCACAAAACTTGGCATCCTTTGAGGTTGTTACTATTGAGTCAATGAACTCTTAATGATACACAGTGATGTCATACCTGCTTAGATTTTTTAGAAAATTCGTAGTGTGTCATGTCTTTAAAACAAAAAGGAAGACAGATTAATCATCATGCAAAAAAGTAAGTCTATTATTATCCATTTACAATGAACATATTGGCTTCCTAGGGATTTTCCACAGGATCGTTTTCAATAAGTTCTAATTACACATGTGTATGATTCTTATCACTGCCTCGTCTTTACACATGAAAGACATTTGTAGAATTTTTTCCTCACTGAATTGCTGTTTAAAGAAGTAGTAATAGTTAGAAAATCCACTTTTTCAGACAGGGAGCAAAAGTACTAGGTAAAATAGATAGTTACTCCAAAGCTGCTCTCAAGTTTGTGGTTCAGCTGAGTATGAAAACTCATTTTTCTAAAATTACTAGTAAATAAATTAATTTGAAAATGTCCCATCCTTCTTCCCAGGAGTTGAAAACACCATTGACAGTAATATCAAAGCAGACTAAATTATTTTCTCATCTTAAGTCCCTCAAGCACTTCAGAAGCCAGAGTAGAGAGAACTACAAGGATGAGGCAGAAGATAGGTGCACCACCTGTGAGTAAAGGAAGAAATTCCTGTGTGGATCAGCAGAGCATGGGAGAGTTTGTTTGTTTAGTTTTTAACATGTTAGAAGGTATTGGTTTCAAATTGAGTAAATCCTTCTTAGTTCATGGATCATTGACTGGGTAGATTGTAACAGCTCCTTTGGAGCCATTATGGTATATCATTTCAATCCAGCCATTGAAAGTGTGTATTCAGCCTCTCTGTTCAAACTCCACACAAAATGTCATTGAAATCATTACTCTGTGTGCTCAGCATATTGTTTTTAAACTTTCACCTAATAGGTATTTATTTTTTTAAATATCATAAGCAGTTAGGCCATACTGTAAATGAACTGTTAAAAATGTATGCTTTAAAAGCAAAAGTAATGGTATAAGTGCAAAAAATCCTCTAGAAACCAAACAAAAATCATCCAGAAGCCTTTTTAAATTTTTATTTAAATTAAGAGAGATTATTACCAAAGTAGAAACACCTTCTTAGACTAGAGCAGTTTGCCAGATTACGTGGGTATGGAGCTGGTTTTCATTAGCATGCTGAGCATGCTGTAGCTCTGACCTGTTTGCTAAACCTGCAAATAAAGTCATGATCAGATTCAACAGAGAAAGTCTAAAGTACATGAGAGAGGCATCAGAGTTGATGAGCATTTGGGAAATCTTAAAAAAGGAATTAGACCGTGCAAAGCAATTCCATCTTTGCCTTTTAGATGTAGTAGATGCATCATCAGTCTTCAAGGTGAACAACACTGGACAGTAATAGTCATTAATGCTGAAAACCAGATGCTTTTCTGGTGTCAAGCAGATCAGTGGAGCTATAGCTGTTTACACCCTCTGAAAAGACAGTTCCTTAGCTTCCTCTTTCATCTGAATGTGCTCTTTGACCAATATATATATGCTTTGTATTTATATGCTATAACAAAGCATTAAATAACATTAAATAAGATTAAGATGACAACGAAGAACTATGGAAGGCAACAACATTCATTACATTTTCAAATAACAAAAATTACAGCATAGGTAAACAGTTATACTAATGGTACATCTGCAATGCAGAAGACTTCAAAAGAAATTCTTTAATTCTTCCAGTATTTCAGGTAGAAGTAATGCCCCACTTGCAAGCAGTGAAGACTGTCCTCCAAATAAGATAATTCATTCTAAGCTAGGGAAAAAATATGTGTAAAGTATATTGCCTGTAATGATCATTTCCAATTTCAAATTTCTCTTCTAAAACACCTATCTCAGGGAAACTTTCTGTGGTCCAACTTATGTAGCAGTATAGCAAATTTCCTGTTATGACAGAAAAATCAATTACAGTCCAGAATTTAAATTAGTATTTCCAAGTTTTAGCATATGTTATTTTAGGGTCCTTTCATGACAACTGAGTTTAAATTCTTTTTCCTCTCTTAATAAAAAGGAAAAGAAAGAAAAAGCACTAACACCAGAAAATATGTGGTAATTGTTTTCTGCCCTGCATGTGTTGATTTTTTCAGCTGCAGGTAGATTCTAGTTCCTAACTGACAGATATATCCTGTACCAAAAGAGATTATAAAATGATCTTTTATGATATGAATGAATGTTTTCTAATAAAATCTGACAGCAAATGGTAGAAAGTGTTGTCTTCAAACAAAGCCAAAATAAAAAGGTTTGGGAAAAAAAATCTGATTTCAAACTTTTCAGCTCTTGAAAAACAAAGCACCTCAGCCAAAACAAAATTAAAATTCAACTTTGAAATAGTTCATATTTTCCATTAGCTGCCTCTTCTTTTTATAACCCATAAGAATTGGCCTTGTGATGTGTTTCTAAACTGTTGTACTTACAAATGAATCATGTATTTTTCTATTGATTACAGAAAAAACTAATAGAACACAAGCTGAGGCACAAAAAAGCAACTGGCATAAGTGGTGTATGACCTGTCTGCTTCCTCTCTTTCTCCTGAACTTCTATTCGCTGCAGCCTTTCACTGAACAAAGGCAACCCCATCAGATGCATATTCAAATGGGTTAACAGTGTACAAAATGTTATGCTCTCAGAAAAAAAGCAGGGCTTTTACTTGTCTAGAATTTAGAACAACATTATAAATGTGGCTGCTTTTCTGAAGCTGTTACAGATACAACTTCCAATATTCCTTTGAGACTACTGCATTATTTCTGCTAGATCTTAGAGCAGAAGCCCAGAGTCATTCATCATCTCTCAATATGACATCTCTCTGACCAACAAGTCACTTAGCAAAATCTCCCAGCTGGTTAGCAGTATTATATGCAAAGAGAGCAGCAAATCCCACGGGGAAAACAGATCCTTTCCTCCCCCTTTTCTCTTGTCTAAGGAGCATAGATTGCCTGGAAAACAGTTTTTAGGCATCTGTAATTGAATGTGAGATGAACTTCCACAGGCTTTAATGAGGAGTAATATTACTGCCCAGACAGCAGAATTTAGTGCAGTGCTCCATGTCCCAAATTATTTCATTAATATTAACCAAGGTTTCCAACTCTCCCCAGGCAACAATGCTGTAGCAGGGAAGAAAGATGCAAATAACTCTCACAGCCACCCAACTAATCACTAGAACGTGCAGGAATAACAAGTATATGGAAGTGATGTTTGTTAGGTAAGGGAAATAGGTCTTTTCCACAGGGAAAAGAGCTTTTGTTACTGTAGTTACATATAAAATCCTTTTGTACAGTATTTTAGCATTAAAAGTGTACTTTTCTTTTGTTGCCTTTGGCACTTTTAGGAAGAAAAATAATTCCAAATAACAAGAAGTCATTAATATTACAAACTTTGCATTATAGAGTATAAGCAATAAGAAAATCCTTTGTCATGGCCTGCCAAATTACTCTGTTCAATGATAGATTAGTATAACTTAATTTAAAAAGTAAATTTGAATTTAAATATAAATATATATAAAGAAGACATGAAGTGCCATGAAGACCATTTTGAAGGGCCGGCAAGTGAGCTCTCAAGGGCAGAGGAAGACCTTAATTTGTAAAGCAGCTGTGCAAGTTGTTCAACATGGGGCTGAGAGACATGCTTAAGCTTGTGAGGGCCCAAATATACCCTGGTACCATATCTGATTCATGCCATCTGTCCTGGTTTCAGCTGAGTTAGAGTCACTTTTCTTCCTAGTAGCTGGCATAGTGCTGTGTTTTGGATTTAGTAGGAGAAGAATGCTGATAACACACTGATGTTTTAGTTGTTGCTAAGTAATGCTTAGACTAGTCAAGGACTTTCTTTTTCAGCTTCCCATGCTCTGCCAGGTGCACAAGAAGTTGGGAGGGGGCACAGCCCAAGATAGTTGATCCAAATTGACCAAAGGGCTATTCCATACCATATGACGTCATGCTCAGTATATAAACCGAGGGGAGTTAGCCGGGGGGCAGCGATCGCTGCTCGGGGACTGGCTGGGTGTCGGTCGGCAGGTGGTGAGCGGTTGCATCACTTGTTTTCTTTTCCCTGGGTTTTGTTTGTCTCTCTTGTTCTCCTTTTCATTACAATTATTATTATTATTATCATTATTATTATTATTACTATTATTATTATTTTATTTCAATTATTAAACTGTTCTTATCTCAACCCGTGAGTTTTCTTACTCTTGCCCTTCCGATTCTCTCCCCCATCCCACCGGGGAGGGGGAGGGTGAGCGAGCGGCTGCGTGGTGCTTAGTTGCCGAGTGGGGCTAAACCACGACACCATCCTTTGAATACTTCCATACTAATCTTTGTGTGGAACAAAGTGGATCCAGAGATGTCCAGTAATTTATCAGAATAATTTTGTATGCATACTTCTTAAGTTCTCTCTTTCTTTTATCATTGCCAAAATCTGAGTATAACAGAGTAATGTTTGTTCCATTCTAGTCATAGAGGGCTAATTTTCTTCAGTATTGTTATCTAATTACTTCCACTATTTCAGAAGACTTCTGGAGTCCCATATGTAAGGATTTTTAAAACTACTTTATTTTACCCAATTTGCCTGCCTTGGAGGAAGGAAACAATGACCCTGCACAGTAGCTGGCCTGGTACATAGGATATTTCCAAGCACAGAGTCTATTTCTTCAAGCCATAAATTAAAACAAGACCTTCTTTCACCAGTCCCTGGTGACTGTCCAGGTATAAAAAAAACCCCTTACATTTTTTTTTTTTTAAAAATGCATGATTTGTCACAGAAGGGGTTTTTTCCTAGCATAATACAATTGATGTCATTGTCAGAAGTCAAAAGTTTTGCACTTTTTCCTGCAGTCATTTGTCTCCTTAATTTATCATGAAGTTTAGCAATACTTTATAGGAATGGATAACAAACTATTCTACACTCCTACCCACAATTCCCATCTTCCAGTAGAATAGACTGGATTTGGAAATATGGAGGAAGGAGAAGGATTTATTACTAAAAAGTTCCTCAAAATGGTTTGTCAGATAAGTTAGATATATTGTCAGTTATTGAAGGGCTGGAGTACAAAACTAAAAGACTCTTGGCTAGAGCAGGAGCAGCAGGAGGCTATGCTAATTTTACATCTCATCCAGGGACTGTTGTGTGTCTCCCACTGCTGTGACTGTCCCCCTTTGGCCCTCTGATTCCTACTCCCTTCTGAACACCCCTTCATTTCCTTCTCTTCATCCTCGCCTAGCCACATTTCTATCATTGTATCTCCCAGTCGATTTCTAGGAGGTCCCGGGCAGCACATCACCCTTGCACAATTAATTTCTTACCTCCTCCACTCTTGAGAGTTGAGGAGTATATCTGAAAACTTCCTTTCTCGAATATATGTAATAAAATAATTTGTTAAAACACAGACACATACACATTAGAAAGGATAAATATATGAGCAATAAAGAACATAATTTTTAGCTTAAAGCTATTCACATTAGTGACTTGATCACTGCAATGCTCTTGTAATACCTAACCTCTAGGATCTTCCTTCAGTGTCTGAATCACCAGCTTTTAGTCAGGTGTGGAGACATGAAGCATGAAAAGCTTCTAGAAAAAAACACTGTGCTAAGCTAGAAGCCAACAGTAAGCAAAAGTGTAAAGGAAAATCCTTTCCTTTCTGTGCCAAAGGGAACTATTCTTTCAAGGATAGGCTCTCCTCTCCCCACAGTGGTACCTCTTTCTCCCTCCTCCCATATTTTTAAAAGAAAACCGAACAAACAAATTGCCAGGGTCATTCCTTTAAAGACCCTCTCACCTGGGGAGGGGACCGGAGGGCTGGGACACTAAGTCTCTTCACATAATACTCTGCACGAGGCTCAGCACAATAAAATTTTCCCAGGCTATGCTCTCTTCTTTCTGCAAGGCAAAACAGCTCTTATCAGAAGGCCTGAAAATGTTTCCATTTCCTGAGTAGTCTGTAATCTGGTAGTTGGACTACTCTCCAAAGGGTTAAGAAATATAGGTTCTCTTGCATATAAGACTTCAGCTAGGAAAAGTCCTTTTTTTTTCTCCCTTGTCCTTTCATTCAGATTTTGGGTTGAGCGTTTCCTCCTCTATCATTAAGCTAGCATCGTTGTCCTGTTTCATCCCACAAACTCTTCATTCCATTCTAAACCTGAGATGAAACTCTTTCTCTAACACCCTTAACAGCTTTTAATCTATTATTTATTATTAAACCACATAATTCTATTATTTATAGCTTTTCTTGTAAAGTATCTTGGGATGCATTTGTATGAAATGCTATTCAAAATAAAATTGTATTGCACTAAAGAACAGTCCTCATTTATTTTTTAATAATTATTTGATCTTGCCTTGATTTACTGAGTCACTAAGGCATCTTATTCCTGGTGATTTAAGGGATACTGTGAAGTTAAAAATCATATAAACTCAGATTTTAAGCTAAGGTAATAGGCAAAGTTCCAATGCAATCAATGGAGGTCTGCCAATTCACACTAGTTCTGTCCTACAGTAGTTTTAAAAAATCTTTCTTCATCTATGTTTTAAATGACACTTTAGATGCCAAATAATTTCTTTTAATCTACATTGCTTGTCACAATATACAGTTTATTTTTTCCGTTTCATCTTATTTAGACAGGTAAATGAGACTGGTTTATTTCTAAAAGCCTTCCAGTTCTGCCTCTGATATAATACTACAATTTTGAAATGTTTTCACTGCTAACTCTGCAGAGAAATGTAATAAAATTGAAGCTGTATGTTTTGAAAGTTTTATGGAAACACTTTTGACAAATCATAGTCACTAGGAACTTGCTTATTAATATAACATTATAGTGATCATTCTCAAACACTATAAGAAGAATATCAAATAATATATACTTACGACAGCCTAAATTTTTGAGTGAATGAATGATTTTATGTGCCTCCATTTTCAGACATACAGCCTGAGAAATCATGGGGACGCCCGATTCAGCAAGATTCTGAAAAGTAACATAAATTGTGCATGCAAAGAGAGTCTCAGAGTGAAAAAAAATACTTCTGTGTAAGAAAAACAAGGTAGGTACTATTTGAATTTTTTCCACCCAAACAGTTTTTACATTTTTTTATTAATACTGGCACTAAGTTGCTACTAGTAGAAATGAAAGAACAGAAATCCTAACCAAGCAAGGTCATCTAGTGATGTGAAGTACAGTTTTGCATCTTGATAAGCTACATAGTTACTTCAGCTGAGCTCTACATATCTCTCACTCCAGTACTAATCCTGCACCTTTTTCTCCAATTTATTATGTTAGAAGGAAATATTTTAATAGTTAATAAAATTAGAGGCTTTCTTATTCTTTTGCCCTCAGTATAATATGTGTCATAGCCTGGCATCAATAGGATCCCTAATTTCATCTTCTCTCTCTAACATGATTACTTATTATTTCAAGTAATACTATTTTATCAGTACCTGTGAATCACAAATATACAATTTACTTCAGGTACAGAATGCATAATTCACATGAAGATAGTAAATTTCCTCACTAATTAAGTTGCCTCCTGGCTGGCATTATTTTCCAAATTTTTACTATACTGAAGAACCACAAGTATAATGGGAGTTGGTGTTTCAATTTAATATGAGGCAGGAAAGAAACTAAATTGCAAAATATATCTTCAGACTAACATCAATACAAAGATCTGAGGGCTTTTTGCTTCATAGAAGGCATATTCTTGCCTTGAATTGTTATTATTTTTGCTATAGAACTGGAAATTGAATTTTAAAAACTTTTTGACAGTTTTCACACATTTCTTTTGGTGTCTTTTTTTTTAAATAAGATTAAATTTCAGTTGGAGATGTTATCAATAGAGCATTTTTGAGTTTGTTACTTTTGTGGGGAATGTTGGTTGCTGGAACTATTTTGATAAGCTCTTTTAATTGGTTAATATCAAATGTAAAAATCTGGTAAAAATCTCAGTAGGTCATTTTTCAGGTAAGAAAAACAGTAGATGGCAGAAACATGCATGCAGACACTAGCTGCTCCTGATCCTGCAAATTCTGCAGCAAGAAAAAAATATTTTAACTTCTCATATTCTACTTTCTAGCATACTGGTGCATTTGGGAATGTTATTAACCTTAAGATTGTGAGCAATCTTAATGATAAAGAAACTGAGTGAACCACTGACAAGGTAAATTTCAGGAACTAGTAGATATTAACAGCTGAGCTAGTCACCCCAGGGTCCCTTTACAATAAAAGGAGAGAAATAGGTACTGCTGGCATGCACTTCATCTAATCAAAAGCAGAACTCTCAAATGGATCTAAAATTTCCATTCACTATAAAAGACCCTGGGGTGACTAGCTCAGCTGTTAACATCTAAGAGTAAATATCTAGGGCAGGATACAGTTCAAGATTAAAACATTTATATTTAGGTGTCTACATTAAAGCATCTACAGACATACAGGGTGTCAACACTTACATTGTAGACAATGGAGATCTAGTAAATCCATCTAGTTGATGGATTCAAGAGAGCAAGCTAAGCAGTAATATGCTGTTTACTTTAGAATCACTTTTATAGTGAGCCGAACTGCTCTCCACGCTCTACTGGCTAAGCCTTTATTGTCTGATATAGAGCTTAGTTAACTAACTTATATAACTACCCACTATCACACAGGTATTTACATATACATTACCTTATCTCACACTGAATCTTGCATCTTGGAATAAGGTTCAGTTACCTAAAGATGGATGTTTCATGCCATGAAAGCACCCTCAAATATGTATGTTGCTGCTGCTGGGCTGCAAGATGCAACACAGGACCTGCGAGGGCCTGTGCCCTTTGGGAGGAGCAGCTGGAAACCAAGAATGTACCCAGTGGCATCTCAAATGACACTAGACATCTGTGTTTAGGCAAACTTCTTGGGTCTTTCACTTAACCACATGCTGAATCACTGTACATTATTGATCCCCACATGTTGTTGGATGAGGACTGTAGTAAAGGGTGACAGTCCCACTTCTGAAATTGAATTGTATGGCTTCCCTGCTGAGAAACCTGAGTCTCAGTGAGTCTAGCCTAGGATATGGAAAGGGTTGAGCTGTATGTCTCACAACTGACCTTCAGCATTATAAAAATGTTTTTTTATATATATACATATTTTCATAATTTTTTTCAGTAAACTGTGGCTAAGTTTCTGCTGTCTGTGTAAAGAAGACTGAAAGAATGAATGAATGACTGTAAATTAGAGCTGTGTGAGGTAGCCACACACACACAAAAACAAGCATATTAAGGTGGGTTTTTTCCTGATGCATATCATATCATATTACTTCCATATTTGAACTGGGTTTATATCTCACCAACCAAGTCAAACATATTTTAGTTCTTCTGCCTCTAGAGAGGCAGCTAATTACCATTTCTAGAAGGAAACAATAAAGGAAAATCAAATAAAATCTTGCACTGCTAGTATATTTCAGAATTTCATATTTAAAATTCATAGTAAACTGACACAGAGTCAGTTACTGTACTGCAGAAGCAAAATGTCCAGTTGCATTGGGTACTGGACAGAAACTTTTCACTCTAGGCTCTGTGTCTGCCTTTTCCTAACATGCTGAACAAAAATTAACAGATTTACAAGGATCTTAAGCTTTTTTGGTACACTAGCATAACTTCTAGAGTAATCTAGAGTAATCTTGAAGTATGTGTGTGTATATATATGTATATATGTCTCTCTCTCTCAATCTCTCTCAAACATAGCCAAAGTTACTTAGAAGCTTACAACTGAGTTGTCAGCTTACAACTAAGCACTCGGTATGATGGCATCTAAAACTGTGATCCATAAAAATTAATTTACTGAATATAAAGTTGTTAATCTGCAGAAAACATTGATGAGAAAGAGTCTTTCTTGCCAAGTTTTGCCTGTACCTGTTCAGATTTCCATGAAACAAATAATTTTGTTTCAGTATTCTATACAAACAAAGGTGCAAGATGGAGCCCTTGCAGACATGCCTGAGCTAACTTTAAATCAGCTAATCCAGGTATCAGTTAATATAAATATAACATAGTAAAATGAAATTTGGCAGACTTTTAGTGGGACTCATTTGGTTTTTAGGTAACTATCTCATGATAAGTTCTTTGCTACTAGGCAAGGCTATATCTGGTACACAGACTAATAAAAAACTAAGTCAAGATATATACACAAGATTCAGGTACACATTTGACTGGATCATCAATATACTTTTAATTTTGCCCACTGAATGTGCTCCACTTTGCTTGAAGTAATTAAATAATCTTTCAGCCACAGAAAAATAGCATGTGTGAATTATTTCTCATTTCTTTAGAACAGCCAGCTGGCAGACAGAGGCATGGATCCCAGCCCCTGCCTCACAGGCAGGCTAGGCAGTGGGAAGCCTGCTTTGTGGACAGGGTAGAGGTAAACAACCTGGTGCTCAAAATGTAGCATCTAGCTGTTCAGTTTGGAATAAGCTTAGGAGCATATAGTTAAGTGCCATAAAAACTCTCCCTTCTAGGAAAAAGAGAATAGTACATAACCCGTTTAGATCTAGAGAACACCTGAGTGATGATTTTAAAGCTCTAAATTTTGGAATTAGAAGCCCAGTCTGTATCACATAGGTACCTCCACCTCTCTTTCCCCTTTCATCCTCTGTCTGTTTAAACTATTTAAAAAGTAAAATCTCTTGTTTAGTCAGTCTTCATCATATTGATAGATATTACCACAATAGCTAATAACAGTAAAAGTTCCATTTATCTCTGGTATAGCTCTAAGTGCAAATACATAAATTTGGCCCAGAGTGACCCCAAGGATGACTGCAGTCTGAAATCCCAAAACAATGTTATCAAAAAAATAAGTGTCTACTAACTCCTAATTAATCTTTGATTAAAGCGGAACATCTAAAGAGATACATGTGGGAGCAGCATTAATACAAAATTAGTTCAGTCAGATCAGTTCTTTTGCTATGCATATAAAATGAATTCATCATGACAGGACACTTAACTTGTTAGCAAAATATTTCTGAACCTGACTAAATACATCAAGTAAACAAACAAAGCCACCTATAGTCTAAGGAGTAATTTAACGTCTATCACTTAAAGGAAAAAAACGTAAAGAGCAAAGGGCCATGGTCTGCTTTCAGTGATATCAGAATAAAACCACAGTAGTTACATCAACTTTATGGGTTCTATAACTGTATTACATTGATTACACTCTTCATT
>VYZW01034915.1:1062-13017 GCA_013401315.1 Balaeniceps rex | reverse complement strand
AAATTTTTCTAAAGAATTAGTGGAGCTAATGACACCAGGTAAGTCAAAAGATAAAGAGCAGACAAAAACCTGCATATCAGTGCTTCAGCTTAGATATTAAGTTGTCAAAATCTATTCCTATGAGTGTTGTTACAGATGTAAAAGATATCCATCCTAGCAAGCAGCATGATACATTAGTATCATTAACATAACTTAAAGTTGCAATGTGCAACTGTAGGAATTATTTAGATCAACGTGCTGTAAAGCCACAGAAACTAGGCAATATAAATTCTCCTTGCTCTGCCCTGATTTTGTTTTCAGGTCAGACTAATTATTTTCCAGGATTAGAAAATAAGTTATGATGTTAGTGGTATGCAAAAAGTACTTCTAAGCAGCCACCAAATGTCAGTTCATTATTTGGCATTAAAAGGAGTTAAGGCCACACTATCATTAAATGATAAAAGTAAATCAGTTAGGTCTTATTAAATCACTATTTAAAAATTGTATTTGTTTCTACCTGCTGTAGAAGACATTAAGGCAAAAACAAGCTCTCCTGTAAGTCATATGGGTACATTACAGGTAAGATTGTTGTAAATGCACAAACAAAAGCTTAACTTCAATGAAGCAACATCATTAGTTTATTGGACTTGAAGAAACACTATTATCAAAATCCCACTATCATTAGCTAGAGATGAGTTTGGCCAGTATGGCAAATATAAGTATATATGAATACTTAATGTAGTTGTAACTTTCAGAAGATAATGCATTTGGGTAATGCTGTTCACCATGATTATGGCTATCAGCTTCCACAACGTTTTTTCTCTGAACCTAAAGAGAAAGCAGAATAGGCTTTTTAACCAAACACCAGTTAATTGCTGAGAGTTAGAAAACTTGTCTTCATAACTTTAGATGAAATACAGATATTTGATTTTCCAAATTCCTATAAGAATCTTATAAACACAATGCTTCCAACATCTTAGATTCAGGGTAATAAATGGGGTAGTATAAATGGGCAGAATATTCCAATTCAAACTAAGAAGCATGAATGCAATTCAAACCAGACAAGTACAAAGGATTCTCTGACAATAATTTGTCAATTTCTATTAAAATATATATATGCTATATATGCTATATACTCTCTCTATACACATGCCATATACAGACACTCTCTATCTTATACAGTATACTGCCGCATATATTCTACCACTATAGAATCTGTTCCCGGAGCAAACTTAAAATTTGTATATTCGTACAGATGGCACCCACAATTATCATAATGATGGCCAAAAGGCTGTGAATTTCTTGGAGGAGTACCCTCTAGTGAAGGGCTCAAAGATGACACCAACTAAACACTAGGAAAATACCTTTCTGCAATATCAGTGTTCTTATATTAGTGTACAATGTTCTTACTACCAAAAAAGGCTGGCAAGTTTTACTGAAATATAGTCCCAGCATTTTATTTCGCTCAAAAGGTTAACTTAGGAAGATAGCTGCATTTTAATTAGTTATGTGCAGCCGTATGATAAAGATTCTCAATCAGGAACTTTAGCAAGAAAGAGCCACAGAACACATTAGGCATCTCAAAGGTCTGTTTTCACACCATCTGAACATTAACTTCTGGGAATTTAGAAAGCAGCTTAAAGCTGATGAAAATCTTCACATTGTTACTTAAAATGACTACAGTTTAACACTTACTTATACTGATTTACTTTAAAGCAATGTTTACTATGTGCACTGAACTGACATTTGATACAATAGGGCCATATAACACACAATAAAGTAACATGATATCATAATGCAACTCATTTCTAAAGCAAACTGATTACAATTAACTTTAACACTAGGAGCCTAAAATTTTTCAGGGGACTTAACCTCATCAAATCAAGAGCAGGTTCAATCTCCTAATCCCTTTTAGTAGTTTACGATCTAACTGCCAAATTTCAAAGTTGAAATCAGCCTCCAATGCTAATATTATGCTTCTTCAGTGGCTTTCAGAACCCTGGCAGCCCGTTCAGTAATTCTAAATAACCCATGACAGGCAATTAAAAAAGACTGGAAAAGTCTATCAGCAGCAACCTCAAAATTCTCTTTACAAGGGCCATCACCTGATACTGAAGTACTGCAAGGGTCTATAAATTTAAAAAGGATGGAAAACTACACCATTATTCATTAGCCAACAGCAAAAAGAAAAGAAAATAGCCTAAAAGTGGCCTCTCTGAAGTGGCTGAAAAGGGCTAGAATGTAAAGTCTTATACAATCATAAACCTTTGCCATTAGTAGTCTGCAGTTACATAGCTCCTCTGATCGCAAGAGAGACTTGCAACAGCAGTCGAAACACTCAGAAATAGAGTATTTCTAAACATTACTTAGAAGTTAGTGAATACACATGTATGAATTGTCAGAGCTAAGAAAGCTTTAGAAAACTAGAACAAGCAGCTTCAAAGGAAATAAGCTCTTCTAGTAATTTGGCTAAGTTTAAAAAAAAAAAACAAATAAGCAAGACCCTTGTACTTGATTGGGAAGAACGGGAACGAATCACAATTTTTCAATACCCTTAAGACTTCTGTATACAAAACTAGTTATCACTAGACACAGCATTTTTTTTATGTAAATAATTTAATCAGCTAGGCTTCATAATACTGCCAGAATCATTTAAGAGTTGCTTTTGAGTTTTTCTTTAAATATTTGATACTTTGTCCAGAAAATGAGTTATACAACCGAACCAAATATTTCTCTACAGGAAATCATAGCATGTAACCAATCTAACCTATTTTTTATTAGAAGTCCAAAGTATACAAAGCCTTATTTATGTGGCAATTCCATTTTATCGTATATCTGCCAAAATGCTGTCACACACTAACTCCTAGGATCTTAAACAAAGGCAAATGTAGTTTTGGAAAATGTAGCTGACACTAGGGTGTTGGGTTTTTTTGGTAAAAAAAGTAAAACAAAAAACCCACCACACAAACAAAATTAAAACCCCCAACCCCTCCCACACTTACTTTACTTAAAGACAAAGTCTTAAAAGTTGACACTTCTGTTCTGGTTTATAGTTTTGATTCCAAAATTTGAGAAGGTATTGAGTGGCTATTCTTGCAGTTTTTCGTTTGAGGTGTATATCTAAGAAAGAACAACCTAACACACCCTTGCTTTTGAAAGAGTTTCTTGCCAAGCACGCTCAGATGCAGGAACACAAGCACAGTTAGTGTCTGTGCGTAATCCTCCTCAAACTAGATGGAAACAAAATGAATGCTGCTGAATACATGTAGTAGGAGACTTTTTTTAAATGGGATTTTTTTTTCCAGGAATACTAGTACCTGTTAATTTTCACATGTGCTACATTCAACAAGTTTACCAGTGTAACTGCATGTGTAATTCTGACTACTACAATTTTTAAAATAGGTTTTTATTTTGAAAAATTCAATTTCAACAGTTAACACTGTCATTTCACATTCAGAAATAAATCTCAAAGTGAAAAATCACATCCAACTGGAAAAAAAACTCTCCTGTTGTACACAAAGTACACTGAAATGCAAAATTTACCAGTTGTCTTGCTCAGACACCTTCCCCTACAGACTACGGCTAACAGAGACATGCCTACAGATAAACATGAAGTGAGAAGAGGGTTGAGGCTGGGAGGGGAAATGCATGTGGTGGAGGAGGAGAACACATTTAGTATTGTATCTTTGAGGCTTCCTCAGTCATCTCTATGGGACAGAGCATTATATTCACAAAAAGGGAATCAAAACTCCACTATGAAGTTTAAAGAAAAACTTTAATACTCTGCAAATGCTGTTAGAGACACTATGTTTTTATAGTCACCGAGCTTCATGATACAGCAACTTCAGACAAATTTCCCAGTCATTTTAATAAAAAAACCCCTCTAATCTTCCACACTGACATGAGAACCACCTCTTGACTATGTATTACACCAACATCAAAATCAACTAGATGCTCTTAAAATAGAACACTGACACAAATTCCTAGGGTGAAAAAAACCCACCTAGCATTCTGAACTAACTGTGGCACTTTTGCTCAAATTTACAAACAGTAACACCACAGTACAATAAAATCTAAAATAATTTCTACCAAAAATAGCACAGGTTTCATGAGTACCCAGATTTCATAAACTCTCAAATGCAGTACTCTAAATATAAATGTTTCTTGACCGAATTAGCCCTCAGAAACACTGTAAATGCTATTCTTTCTCATACTATTTTTTTCTAGTCTCAAGAACCTGTTCCAGAGTCTCGATTTATGTCAGTTCCCCAATTCTGTCACGCTTATCCTCCATGATGTTTTTTCCACACTATCCCTAAACCAAACGTGGAGCATTAATGCCCTTTTAGAAAGAGTAAAAGCAGCTAAAGATTTGCCTGAAAGGTGCAGTCTTGTCAAACACTAGCAGCGTTATATCTATGTCATTGTACTCTACTTTGCTTGATAAATTCTAGATAAGCATCTTTAAAAACACTACTTGTCCTGGTATACTTAAAGATTTAAAGATCAAACAACTGAGAGGAGTTAGGAGATCCAACACAGGAATTCTGCCATGTAAAGAAGGCCAAGATAACACAACTATTTAATTCAGTTCCACAAGGAACAAGATAGGAGAAATCCCATTAAAAGGGATGTGAGCTTGGTCCTATAAACTACACACGAGTCAATTTTACTGTTCATGGGCCTCCTTCCGTACAGAAACTTTAGAAAACAAAAGTACGAACCTGAAACCTAAGAAAATAGCGTCTTTGTAAGACCAGAAGCCATACTGTACACGAGTACAAAAAAAACAAAATACAGGAGAAGCGAGCGATTCAGCAACGGGCAGGGTGGAGCAGAAGGCGGGACAATGACCTAATAGGTCTTTTCTATCTTTAGTTTCATGAGCTGTGTGGGCAAGAGACGCCTGGACGGCACGCTCTGCTCGCCACCGGCACACCGCGGGGGGCGGGGCACGTCCCCGCTCGCAGGGCGGCAGGTGGGCGCCGCGCTTACCTGCCCGGCGAAGTTCTCCGGCAACTCCACGCTTACAACAGGTACCCCAAGGTGACAGAGCTTACAGACAGGCAAGCTTCAGACAGCGTTGAACTCGGAAGCAGTACTACGAGTTATTTTTTGGCTACAAGCAACACGACCACTGACCTGAGCTGCCCGCTTGTCCTTACCTTGAACACTTTACCGAAAGCACCATCTCCCAGCTCTCCTATAATTTCCCAGAACTCCTCAGGGTTCAAATCCCTCTTGACGTGCTCGTATTGTTTCTTCTTCTTCTCACCACCCAGCTTAAAGATCTTACGAAAGTTGAAGAAGGACATTTTTCCTCCTGCCGAGGGAGGCCAGCCTCCAGGCGACCAGGCGGAGAGAGGGGGCGGGCGGCGTCTGGCGGTGCCCCCTCAGCCCGCCCTGACCGTCCGGGGCGGGCGGTCCTGTCGGGCGCGATCCCCACGAGGGCCGAGGAAAGTCCTCACGCCGCCTGGGAAGCCGTCACCGCCGGGCGCTGAGAGGAAACAAGATCCCCGGAACCCCCCGAAGGGGCTGGGCCCTCGACGCCAGCCGCAGTGGTCCTCTCCCGCGACGGGCTCGGCGGTCCCCGCCTACTCGGCCGGGCCGGTGACCATCGCGTCAGCAACAAGTGCCGGGCTCCCTCCTCGGGACGGGCGGCTCGACGGCGGCGGGCGGGGCGGAGGACGGAGCCTGAGGAGAAGAGGGGCGGCGAAGGGATCACCGCTCCCCCTGGAAGCGGGCAGCGGGTGCGCGCCGGGCAGGGGGGAGCAGCAACCCCGCTGCTCGCCGAGGGCGCTCCCGCCTCGGAGGACGGGGCGGATGTAGGGAGGGGAGGGGGCTGCCCCGCTCCTAGCTCCCGGCCGGTGCCCTCACAGAGCGGGGCCCCGCGGCGTCCCGGAGTGGCAGAGCGGAGAAAGACGATGCTTCCCTCCCGGTCTCTCTCCCGCTCGCTCCCCCGCCCTCTCGCAGAGCGGGGCCCGGGCGGCGGCGGCGGCAACTCCAACTCCTCCTCCCGCTGCTCCTCCTCCTGCCGCCGGCCCCCGCGCGCGCCCCGTGCCCCCGCCCCTCTTCCCGCGCTCCCGGAACCGCCTCGCGCTGCGGCCGCCGCCACCGCGCCAGCGCACGCGCACCACCCCCTCCTTCGGCGCATGCGCACGCGCCATACCGACAGCCCCCTTCCCCCCCCCGGTGTGTTGCCGACAAAGGTGGGGAAGAGGCGGGGCTTTCCCCTTCCCACGTGACGCGGCGGCGCGAGCCAATAGGGGCGCGCCGAGGCCTCCGGCGGGTAAGTTGGTATCTGGCATCAAGATGGAGGGGACAGCGCCTTCCCCTTTGCTTTCCCCTTCCTCAGGGTCTGGGAGGTAGCGTTTGGGGTGGGCGAGTTCTCGTCCTTTCCTCCTGTTTTTCCTTGGGGGTAGGCTGCATGTTTGTAGTAGGGGGGAAGAGGGAAGTGACTTCCATTTTGTCCTCTGGTAGCTGTTGCGGGAGGGGCTGTGTGGAAAAGGGATCCTTTATCCTCTGCTGAGTTGCTTATCCTGAAGGGACACCCTGCTCCTCTCTTATTTCTTCTTAGCTGTCCCGTGTAGGGAACGTCTCCCCAGTCCTGTGGTAGAGGGTGATGTTTCCTAGGTAGGGGGATAGCTTCCTTTCAGGGCTGGCTGGGTACCTTTAGTTCTTCTTTTCAGCACAGGTGGACTCCCTCCTCCCCCCACATTGCTCCCAGGTCTGATTGTGGGAGCTGAAGGGGGTATGAGGCCCTCTTTGTCCGCTAGGAGCGTTGTGATGGCAGGTGGTGCCTCCTCGAGAGTTTGAGCTTGGGAGTGGTTCTGTGAGGAAGGTGCTGGCAGAAAAAGGCAACGTTGCAAGAGTTTCTTTTGTCTGTGGGCCAGTGCTGTTCCTAGACCCGCTACTGGTTTGTCACAGCATTCAGTCATGGCAGGGTATGATGTTAATGTGCTGCACGTGCTTGGTATCTTGTGAGATTTAATCAGTGGGACAGGCTTGAATTGTCTTATCTCACAACCTTCTCTTCCCACAAGTGATTCCTTCATCAGCCTGAAGTATGATTGTATTTTAATAGTTGTGTTGTTCATATGACACCAAATGCATGTTATTTCTTCACATGAAAGCAAGAGGTGTTCCCATTGTCTGGATAAGGGGCAATTAGCAGACATCTTGGAGATGAAGTTTAGGCTGTGACAGGAGGCAGGAAGTCAATCTTGCAGTTAAGGCAATGATGTGAGACTGAAGAGAGATCTGACAATGAGACAAACATCCAGTGAAGATCATGTAATGCCTTATCCTCATATGAACCTGTATGCCTGCAGTTACCATTAATTTAAACTGCATTGTAAGCTTCTAAAGATCAAGCCTCTGGTGTGTATCATTCCTCAGACCATTTTATTAGCATGACAGTAGTTTGCTATCTAAGGAGGGTAGTCCATGTGTGAACTCAATAATAATAATAATAAGGCATTGAGATGCACTGGTTATGGGGATCATATGGCAACCTCAACAGTCTCCTTGAAAGTATGACTTTAAGGAATAGAAAGCGCTGGCTGAGTCAAGAAACTGGTTTCAGCAAAGGAGCTGTCTAATAGTACAGGTGTTTGTAGTAATGAAGATTAGAAAGGTGGTTCAGAAGAAAGTAAGGGTATACAAGTAGCCTGGAACTGAACTTTGCATCATGTGTTAATGATGCTTTTTTAGCTGAAGCATGTTGGGGTAGAAGCATTTTAAGAATATGTTGACATTTTATGTCAAGTAATTAGTGGTGCTAATAGTATTTATAGTGTGCAGGAACACACTGTGCTAGGCACTGTCCTGCCACAGAACAAGGAGATGGCTCCTGCCACAAAGAGTTTATTAATCAAACAACAATGTTGTGTCATGAGTTAATTTCTTTAATCTGTATAAAATCAGTTTCAAGGGTATTCTATGAATAGAGAGCCTTTCAAGTACTCTTGCTAACCTGATAGCTGTCCTGATTTGTTGTAATAATCAGCATTTGTTGTTCAAAAATGATCTTGGTCTTTGTGGTTCCTTTGTACTGACAGCTTGGACACAAAATGTAAAACTGTTGAGGAGGGTGTTAAAGCCAAGACTGTTTATGTGTGTAAGGGTAATATCAAGAAACAACTGGAATCCATATGAGCTGTTTTCCTTTCTCCTCTATGATCTGGCTGGCTGGCTGCACCTATTAATTTGCAAGTTTCATGCAGATAGTTTGGATTAAATACAATAACAAAGAAAGTGATTGATAAGGTTTCTCCAGTGTTACCAGCAGCAATTTAGCTTCTGGAATCTTAATTTTTAAAATTCAATTTCTTTTTCCTCTCTATAATACCTTTATTCTTGTGCCCCTTCAGGTGGGATGATAGCTTTGATTTGCATGTTAAAATACAATGATGGCTTTAATAATAATTATAATTTAATTTTTAAATTGAATATTTTTATTTTAACTTGCTTTCTCTTGAGTAAAAAGTGCTTTGGGACTAATTTCCATCTGTTTATTTGAACTGACTAATTGATAGAGGATGGGGAGGAAAAAGGAATCCAAAGACATAGCATGAAATCCTTGTATCTAGGTAGGATTAGCTTTTCTTTAGCCTCACGGCTAATGTCATAGGGCAGTGGGGATGGTGGGGTGTATGTGTGTATGTCAGAGTTTGTGATAATAACTGGAAATAAATGCAAAACTAAAAGAAAATTTCTTGAGCTATATGTGAACAAATGTAGTTGAGCTTGCTGCCTTAATAAGGCTGGCAGTTATGGGAGTGGGATACCAGGGCCCGGTTCTTTCTTGGCTCTATCAATAAATGAACTTTTGACTGCAAGTAGTTCACATACAGCATCTATATAATGTATAAGTTTACGTTGAACATGTGTGTGATGAAACAGGTTCACTCGGAGCAGAACAGTAGTGTCATCCTACCAATGACTAAATGTTAGTAGGTACTACAGATGTGTTGCTTTAGATTTTTGCAAAGGTAGCCTTCCTGTTCCAGAGAGCTTTTAATTCATATAATGTTGAAAAAGTAAGACGAAAGGCTGGCACAAGAAAGGAGCAATTAATCTAGTGATAAAGTTTCTCTTTTAACTTCAATTTTTTTTTGCTTACTCTTTAACAAGTAATTCAAGATAAAAACATATTTGAAAAGGAAAACTGTGGCTCAGTCTCAATTTTTCCCTTATTCTTTCACTCTAGAGTTACAGCTTGCTACTTAATCCTAAAAATAAACTCTGTAAGGTGAAGCTTAAGTGCTAGTAGCAAATCCTTCCCAATTTACATTGACTTCCTGGTATGGAGGAGGCTGTATGAAGCCTGTTTTTTTGTGTGTTTTTGTGGGTTTTGTTTCTTGGTTTTGTTTTTTTTTTCCTGGTAGCAGGAGTTTTTAGTAACTGTAAATGTTTGCAGATAGCAAGGATAAAAAGGTAAAAGTGACTTATAAGTATATTAAAATTTCTCCTTCAGGAATTTAATGCAATGCATTTTGAAAATTCAGTGCTTCCTTAAAATGTCAGAGTAAAGATGTTAAAGAACTATCTTAGTTGTGCATCAAATATACTGGCTTAAAAATAGCTGTAACTCTTTACTGCAATCTTTTTCATCTCTCTGAGATTTAGAAGTCTCCTTTATACTTTCTGCTGCCTAATAGCTTACACTTACTACGGTTCCTAACTCCCTCTTTAAGTTCTACTTCTGTTTCATTTAAACTGCTCTTCTTCCATTTCTCTTCATTGAAAAAAACACTTTCTTCAGAAATTTAATTTGAAATGTGTTATTCACAGCATATATTGCCCTTTCACTGCAGTCCTACATCTTGTCTTCAGTTCTTTCAAAATATTTAATGGTATATTTTTATATTGTCTTGACTTTCTGTCCACCCACGCTTTCACTGATCTCCTCCAATCTTCTTTCTGATGTTTGAGTTCATTGAACTGCTGTAAGGTCACAGGTGGCTTGTTTGTGGTTAAATCTGAGGCGTAATTCTTCTTTCATCTGTCTTAATCTGTCTGTCACCTTTGGCACTCAACATTGTCCCTTCTGTTTTCTTTACTTGATGTATGTGGTGTTTTCATTGATATTTTCCAACTACATGGCGGTGTTTTTCCATAGACTCTATCATTTCTACTCTGTTCTGTTCCTGAAGTTAATGTTTTCTGCTGTATTGGGCTCATTTCAGTTCTAAGTGCCACTGTAACTTCTAGATCCTTCTAGTTAACCAACTACCTTCCTTTTTAACCTCCTCCTTTTTGCATTCTTGGTTTTTGCCAAGACCTCATGTGTCCAGCCTCTGTATCTTGAAGTTATTTCCAAAAGCAGCCTTGCTTCCCTCCAAACCTGACTCCTTTTTCCGTGGAGTTCAGGATTTTATGGAATGAAGTTCTGATACTTCGCCTTGTACCACCATAGCTTCACTAACTTTCCTCAGTCCTGCAGGCTTTATGAGAAATTTTTGGTGACTCTCCCACACCTGGCCTTTTTCTCCCTTCTCCTGTTCATCATCAGTCATTTTTCCTTTCCTACTGTTCTGAATGTGTTGCCTTCTCATAGGAGCACCTCAGTTCAGTGGATTTTAAATACNCTCTGTGAATTTTCCATCTTCTGTATGTGACAAGTTTTTAACTTTTTGTCCTTCTTCTGTGACCCCTCTACACTTGCTATGCTGTACCTGACTCCTGTGTCCTAATGCTCTAATTAATGGTGGTAAGTACAGAGGAGCTAGTAGTATCATTAGTTAATAACCCGTGTTTATGGCAAGGTGAAGAAGCAAATACAAAAGAGGGCTAAAAAAATCTTTTTATTTCTTTATGAGGTAGGAGGATGGCCTAAAAGGCTGTACGTTTTCCTCCACGGAGCATCAGGTCATATTACTCATTTATTGGAAGACTTGAGAGGGGAGACCATATTGTATATAGCACTCTTAAAGCCCTTCTATTAATACAGTTGATAGATCTGTAGCTTACAGACTTGTGTTTCTGTTCTGCATTTGAAATTTAAAGGTGTCTTCATAAAGGAACAAAAAAGAGACTCGGTTTTGTACTCAGTATTTTATGAGCCTTTCTGGTATGAGTAACAGGAATAGTTTAGTCATATATAATACAAACAGGAAAAAATATAACACCAGAGGTTAGACACTCAAGAGCTTGCCCATATCTCATTAGCCAGAATCAGTGTTCAGGCTTCTGTCAATAACCTGGAAACTATACATTGCACAATTTTTTTTTTTTTTGTGCATTACTGTAGGACCAGTTAATCTAAGAATTGCCATAGAAACGTGGCATTTGGAAGCTTCAACATATAAGGGTGTTACTTGATGTTTGCAGTAAAAAAAGTGAGTCTTAAAATGTTCAGGAATAGGATTGATCTAACTTTGGCTTCAGAAAAATCTGTGTGTTTAGACTAAACTGGCCTAGCTTTTTCAGTAGTCAGTGGGGAAAGGTTATCTTCAGAGGGCAATTCACCCTTTCCCATTCTAGATACTTATCTTTATCACACAGTATTTAACTGTGTGAGGTGAGTTTTCCTGGAAATGTGTGATGGGAGTTCTTCTTCCTACATATGGAGATACCACTGCCAGCAGAACTCTTGGAGTGGGGTTCTCTTGATATCAGGCAACACCTCTGGGAATGATGACATAGCAAATATAAAAGTTGCCAAATTACCTGAATGTTTCCAAGTAAACCAATGATGTTTTATTGAATAGGCTTTATCTGAAATCAAATGTCAGAAGAAAAAGCAATAATATACATCTAGAAATCTTGAATAAGGATCAGATATTTCAACAAATAGTACAAGAATATTTCTTGGAAGCATATCAGGTCAAAGGTGTTCAAGCTTTAATGTGTTAACTTCATTGAAGTTATTGCAAAAAGAAATATGTTTTTCTTATTGCCTCTAGTTGGTCTGCAAGACGACCACCTTCAAGACTGATATTCGGAAACAGTCATATATAATTGGAGGGGTAA
>VYZW01034910.1:0-10279 GCA_013401315.1 Balaeniceps rex | reverse complement strand
CTTAATTGGGACATGCTTAATAGGGATGGCCACTTTAATGGGACATCTCCTAGGGAACCTATTTATGTTAATGAGACTGAATGACAATGACTGTTTCTTAAGTGGGGCAACAAAAAGAAAAAAACTCCACTTAACAGGGAGTACTCAGCTGTTACTAGTTTGTGAAGTGTTTAACCAGGGGTTAAATAGTCTAAAATTCTGAGCTTCCATCTTTTAATGCAAAAATGGAAAATCAGAATACTTACGTCATGATGAAATGTAGTATTATTTGTACAGTGGCGTTTAGTACAAAGAAAGGGCCAGGCTGTTTTCAACTATGCCAGAGATAGAAGTTCTTTTCTCCAAAGAGCTTAAATAACCCTTTTCTCCAAGCATGGAACTACCTGTAGATAGAGATTCATTGCAAAAGCTTGAAATAAAACCCATCTGTCCTAATTCTGAATCCTATATTTTACCCTCTCACCCCAAATCTTTCCACTTCTGTAGTTTGAATAAAAAGATGGAAGCAAAAAAACCAAAATAGGAAAGCTTCTTAAATCTAAGTGATCTTAAGATCCCTAAGAATAGATATCTGAAGACTTCCAGGAGCCTCCAAAAGCCTGTAAGCCATTTTGAAGGTTATTCTCTTCCTGAAGATCTTTTGTGTTCTGTGGTTTCCTCTGAAAATATGTATACACATTTCAGGGGGGAACAAGAGACCATGTTAAGAAGTTGTCTTAAAAACAAAAATCCCGTCTTAGACGACAGCTATATAAATTTGGGGACTCTCCCAGGCAAACCAAGACATCTGATTATGCCATTGTATCCTGTTTGGCAAAGGAGAGAGTGAAGGAAAGTGATAGACATGAGGGGCAGATGGAGTTTGCCTAATGTGTCTGTTCTTTTCTTCGCTGCCTTTTCAATTTAAGAATGTAGCAAAATAGCAGCTGCTCATAATTTCATGAATCAAGAAGTATGTAAATTTCAGCTACAAAATTTGTTGCATAGTTAGACACACACACACACAAAAAGAAGAAAAAAAAAAGAAAAAAGATCTTGCTTGCATCTACAACTTTCTTAATCTTGCATGCAAATTTAGCTTTCAGGCCTGGTTCTCCTCTCATTTCTGAGTGAACCAAGAGTGGCTCAATCGATTTTGCTGTCGTCACATAGGGCAAACACTGTGGGATAACTGGGCTTTAAGGATTCAGCTAGTCTCTGCTTGTTGCCCTAATGCTAGCAAGGAAGGACGAGCCTGGCATGAAAGGCTCCTTTCACACCCCTGAGCTACCATAGGGGCTTTATGCTGTACCTCTGCTTCTAGGCTGCAGATGGAGGTGAGGAGGAAAGGGGTTGTGATAGGAATGTCTCCATGAGCAGGAAAGCTAGAGCTGTGCACAGTTACCTGAGGATGCTGACAGTCACTAGAAACTGAAATGGAAATCATGCTCCTCGTATTTCAATCCCTAGCAGCCCCCGAAATTAAAAGATGAAGAAAGCGACTTGAAATGTATCATCCAAATGTATGAAACACTGCTCAGAAAGGGCTGGGGATCAGGGCCTCCATATACTATACAGCTGGTTCTAGTTTTCAGACAAGATTTACTAAACACATGTAAACCGTGCATATCTGTTTGAATACTTTTTGTGCAAATAACTTCCTCTGTGGTCAAGCTGTTCCTCTCAGATCCAGGCTACAGATTTGTGCTTTATACTCACCACTTCTTTACCCTTGGATTTCCACCAGTATCGGTTCACACTCAGAGTATGAAACTGTGAAGAAGGGAGCTGAGTTTGGCAGCAAGAGTCAGGAGAATTTACAATGCAAAACACCGAGCAAACTCATGATAAAGGGCAGAAATCGTCCCTGGCTTAGCTCCATCCAAGTCAGTGGGCCAGATCCTGAGCAGCTATAAACAGACACAATGCTATATATTTCACAGGAGCTGCACCCGTTTATGTCATTTGGCCCAACAGCCTCTCATACAGATGCCGCATTTCACCAATTCTAGTGGGGTTTCTCCTGATTTATACCCCCTGAGTGAGCAAGCAGAGCAATGACCTTTCTTCAACAATTAAAACTGCCCCACAATTATATTTGCCAAGTGTCATGAATTCAAACTTTAAACACAAAGCAACAGCTGAAACTGAATATAAAGAAGCAGGAGGGCAGAGTTTTATGATCGATGTTTTATTGGAATTATATAAAAAAGAAAAGCATTTCACATATTTCATGGAGGTATTTTATGTGCAAATTTAATATGAATCCTCTTCTTGTTAAACTCTTACGTGATCTATGTACTTCAGTATATAAAACACAGTGTAGGACAACTATGAACAAGTTTATTAAAGCAGCTTGGGCTCCTGTTGACATCACCAACCACACAAGTGCTTGCTCAGGGTTGGTGTGATCTTATCAGTCCCTCCTTATATTTCAGGTTACCTACTTGTTCGTTTTCCCTATATATCTTTCATTGTTACAAGAATTCAACTCATGGGCAGATCTCTAAGATAAATCTGCTTGTCTGTTTTGGGAATATGGCTCTAGTTCTATTTTTGCAGACTTCGTTCAGGCAATACTCCCTTTGACTTCAGGGATTTTTGCCTGAGTAATCCTTTCAGAATTGGACTCTCTGTGATTTTCATTTACTTAACAACTTGGCATTACATCTGTAAAATATTAGCCCAGTAATGTAAAATATCAAATTAGATTTATGCATTAATCTAATCTATATATGAAGCTCGATAGTCGGTTTTGTTACACTGAATTATTGCAATTCCAGGCATTCTGTGTCACTTCAGATTCATACTGATGATGTAGGAGAAGTAAAAAGTGAGGTTTATAGATAAAAATTTGGTAACCCGTGTATGTGAAAAGAAAGTCTAAAATTTTGAACAAAATTTAAAATAAATTCCCACTTTCAGATAAACCAGGTAAACGTTTCTCTATCAATCACAAATGAAGAAAAGCACACAAAAAAAGGCTAATCTGAAATAATCAACAAAACAATAAGCTATTAAAAAGGAAAAAGCAGGTCAAAATAAGTATCTGAACTGCAATGTATTCTCTAAAAATCCTTGAAAACAACAAACAAGCAATTGTTTCTTTTCTGCGTGACAGTTGCAGTCTGAAAAGTAAAAAATTACTCTTTCATATGTGTTCATAAACTGCATTTATAAACACTTCACATAACTAAATTATATTTGTTTCCTCCAGGTTGGCTGCCCTTGGACGTTTTTCTCCTTCTTGGAGTTTTAATTTTTTTTTTATATAACCCTTTCATGAAAGCAGGTCTTATGCATATGGCCCTGATTCAGCAGCCAGCCCCACGCAGCAGGGCATTTAAGAACATGTTAAACTAAGGTTTTGTACGCGCTTTGGTACTTTTAAAAACTGGATACTTGGAGACAACCCACCAATACATTATTCTTACATCTTAAACACATTTACTTCTCTTTATGAATGCTTTCAATTTGTTTTACTCTTGTTGTGCCAAATCCAGCTTGTTATTTACAGAAAGAACACAACAAGATTAATAGGCTATGGTCTGCACTAGCCTACACCCCTGGAAATTCATAGTTATCCCATCAATTCCCATATAATTTCTTTGGATTCACATCAGGTTAAAGCCCCGATCCATGATAATGCCAAGCAGATGCAAACAAGGGCCAGCATATAAATGCGGCAAATCATGGCCAGAATAAGACTGGATCTGTTTATTCCAGATGAGAAAGTAATGTTTAGATATAAAAAATTACATGGTTTTTTTTTTTTCCCCTATTTGGTAATCCATCACCAGCCGGACACCAAATAGGAAATGATGCAATGCCAAGGGAAAAAAATACATTTATTTCATACATGTTATTAAAGAAATACTGGATTAATATGTTACCCCAAGCACTTCAGTTCACTTGTGTGTATCATGACAGGCACCCAGTACACTCTCTTCAAAAGGGAGGTTCTCCAGACTAATAAGTTTCCTATGGGACGCAGCATTGGTTTTGCCAGTATATGGCAGCTGCAGTGAACTTATGGCTTCCTCTAAGGGTGTCTATTTTCTCCCTTTCTGCATTAATCCAGAATTACTGTTTCTCCTACCCTAGCATTCAAATGCAACAACCCCAAACACAGTTGTGTTTGCAGAAAATCACAGTTGTGCTAAGTCAGTCACAGTTGTGTTTCTAAGAAAAGACGTGCTTCCCAAAATGAAATCTCACACTCCTTATTGGAAGAAAACCCACCTCAAGCATCTTAAACATCACATATTACAATAAAGCCAGCTTCCCGGTTGCCCTGATAGCTCCAGCAAGCGCTGCAGCCCTGTGCTCAGGGTTTGGTTTTACAGCGGTGCAAGAGGCAGGCGAGTCAGTCTGTCTCGGTATCTCCCCATCTCCGCACACACCTGTCTCTCCGTCCCCGTACGCTCATCTGCCTCTCCTCTCCCGTCCCTGCGTGTTGCAACAGGGCCCAGGCGCGGATGCCTCTCCCCTTGGCACCCACGTGCCAGAGCCGGCTGTGCCGATGTGGGGCTGAGCCACCCTGGGGACGGTTGGCACCCGCGGGGGACCTGCCACGAGGGGTGCGACCACTGCAGGGTGGTGACAGGCCAGGACAAGGGGACCAAAAAGCCCAGCTGGAGGAAGGGAGCAGAGGGATGTTTCCTTCTTCCCTCCCCACATGAAGTGTTTGTGATTGGAAAGTGAAAGAAAAACCTTTTTTCTCTTTTCCTTTCCAAGACAGTGTCAGCTTTGCACTCACCCACTTTATAGGCCCTATCTGGAAGTAAATGAAAGGGAAACTGGTAGGTGAGGGAGCAGCCTTTGAGCTGCTTTATTCATGTATTTCCCTCCATCTCCTTCTTGCAGTTTCCTTGTTCTGCAACCCATGAGATGCAAGTGTCCGACAGTCACCACAAGATTTTTATCTCCCTGTGACCGCAAGTATTTTACAGAATGGAGAAACTGAGAGAAGATTCAGTGAATTGTTTCATGTCACGAAGAGCCCTGTGACAGCGGCTGAATGCAGCTCCCATCCCCAGCTACAGTCACTGAACCAGCTCTCCTGCCACGGGGGAAGTGGCACAAAGAAAGCAGAATATAATCACCCTGGCTGAGGTTCAGAAAACAAAAAGGGATTTAAACTAATAATGCTAGTTTCAGCTTCTTATTCTTAAGCAATATGTGAAATATTGGACTGGAAGATTCTGCAGAAACTGGGAGAAATACCTGGCCGGGACAGAGTTAGTGGAGGGGAAAGCACAGCCAGAAGGGATCCCTGACTGAGCAGGGAGGGAGAGATGGGAAGAGCAAGAACCTGAAGTGAGAAGTGGCTGCATGAAGTGGGTGAGGAGATTCATGATAGGAATAGCAAGAGTTAAATACCACAAAAAAGGATGTGCAAAAAACAAAACCCCAAACCCTAACAGACACCAGTAAGAGGTAAAAAATAAGTGAAAGGTTCCAAGTGAGAAAAAAGGTGCGAATTTTGCCTGGGAACATAACCTACTAACTTGTCTTCTAACCCCTCAAAGGACAGGGAAGATAAATCAACGGAACAGCGTAAGCCGGAGAGAAGAGTGCTAGGGGGAGCGTAAGCCCTGCCCAGCCGAGAAAGGGCTCAACGCGCCTCCCGTCCAGCAAAACGCTAGTTCTGGTATCATCCCGCACGTGGGATAAAGGACAATGAGGCAAGGGCAGTGCTTACAAATTAAAACTGCTATGAACCATATACTTACATAAATTTGGTACGAAACTGTTATTCACTGCCAGCTACAGGGAATGGATAATCTGATAGGTCCTTTTCTTCTCTAATTCTCTTGATTGCCTATGGGTATTGTTACTACTTATGTTGGCCAAAACAAGACCATGCATCTGGATAGAATATACCGTAAGAAAAGCAGCTATTTGACAGAAATGTTGCAAACGTATTCAGTCTGGGAAGACTGACTCAATTAACTAGGCACACTATTGGTTCTTTTGGGGTCTTCAATGACTTCTGCTGTACGTGGCAGAGAATACCGCTACAATGTCATCACATGTTTTTGTTGGTATGGGTTAATCCACAAATCCTCAAAGAAGATCTGTTGTGGGTTATGCTGGATACTTATAAATGTCTTCAGAGTTAAGCAGCAAGTAACCACACCACCCAAATTTACTTTGCTTTTAATTGTGGCTGTTTTCCCTGCCCTCTATGAGAACTGCTTTCTTCTCTTCCACCTACCAGTGTGTATCTGTGGCTGCACAGCAGTCAAAGGATTTCATGCTTGGATCATGTATGCCACCATCTACATGATTTGTGCTTAAACTTTCACAAATTACCAAAGAATGTGGGAATCATCATGTTGGTTCAGAACAAGGGTCCATCCAGCTGAGTCTCCTGTCTCTGCCAGTGACCGTAGGTGGACACCCAGGGAAGAGTGGGCAGGCACATGGGACACTTCTCCTCGGTATTCTCCCAGCTTCCAACCATTTTCTGCTCAGGGGGTTTCCTGAGCTTGTACACATCATTGTGTCCACATCACTGGCCAAATCCTCTGGCTATTTATATGCTGCAAAACCTCTGGCTACTACAACAGATATAAATCAAGCGGAACTGGAGTCACTGACAATAATTGGGAAAAAAACCTCTGTGATTTGGAAGACATATATGAGTTTTGATTTTAATTCGAGCTAAACCTCACAGCAACATAAATTATCTGTCTGTTTGGCTGTCTCTATTCTCTGCCATCCCTATGGAGTCTCACTATGCAATGGCACAGTGTAATAAGGATAGATGGAGCACAGCTTGCTTTGTGCTCAAATCCAGTTTAAGAGTGAACAGAATGACACTTTCACAGTGGAAAGGGATGGGATTTGGAATGAGGCACTCCTTTTCAGCGGGCACAGACACATGGAGCCAGGCAGCTGGGGACAAGAAGCAGTTGAAGAAAATGCAAAGATGAGAGCCAAGAGCCGTGAAAATGAGGAGGGAATGGGCTGGACAAGTAGCAGACAGGGGTACAGATAAGGCTCTAGAGGAAAACTTTTACAGGATGTGATAGAAATTTGTGAGTCAATTCAAGTGAAAAAGAGGAGAAGAAAAAACAAGAATCCATGGAGAAGAGACTCAAAGTTACAGCCATGCTGAGAGATGCAGCACTTCATCTTTCAGTGTCCTGGCCAAGGAAATAAGCTAGATTTGCTAAGGCAAATAGAAGCCTATGTCCAGTGATTAAAATTGGACTCATGGTCCAAAATATCTTAATGAACGCAGACTGCTGCCCAGAGGAGCAGCTGTGACAATGAATTGTTTCTGACAAGTTTGGGACCCTTGGAATAAAGGTCCATTTTCTTCAGTATTCTGGACGATGACATGTGAAGCATAACAAGACCAATTGCCGTTGATGGCCTAATGTGCAAACGTGTTACTTAAATATCTGTATTAGTGACATTTTATGACAGGGTGACATTAATAGGAAACAAATTTTAATCATATATTTGCCTAATTCCTAAAACACTGCCTGTATGACCATACCTGGGAGAAAATGAAAAAGAAATCTGTACAACAAACCTACAAATATTTTGGATGTAGCAAGCATTACTGAAGTACTATTAGTTACTGCCATCATTTTAGATTTAAACTTCAAATACACTGTACTTACTTTTTCAGTACTCTATTAGTGCATGTTGAAAGAAGTTAGCATTTACACAGATCAAATCTAACCTTAAGAAAACCTTCCTCAAATGAACAGATGAGACTGATTTCTCAAAACAAAATAATCCAAGGAAACTTCATTCTATCTGTCTTCTTGCCAGGGTGCACCAAATTTTCCAAGATCTTCCTTCCATCTTACGTAGGTACAGTTCGGCAGGAACACAAAGCAAATTATCGCTTGCTCCAGGGAGCTTTGTACCCTGCAGAATCCAGCCCGAAGAAATACAGCACTTTGAGAAAACAGAGCTGTCAAGCAAGATTTCCTTGGGCTTGCTGCCACACAAAATGGCAAATAAGGGACTTGATCCTGCACGGAAGACAATAGGAATTATAGGTGCTCAGCGTTTGTCTTCCGGCGGAGTTAAGTTTTCTCAGTACTTCCTAAAATCAGCCGTACTGTTTATTCTTATTCAAAATTATACAGCTAAAAGCTTTGGTATCTAGCCACAGAGCTTTTATTTCAAATTGGCAATAATGTGACAAGATGTAACTCCTGAAAAAAAGACTACAATAATGTTAAAAATATCGTAAAATATTATTTATATCAGGATACATTTGTTACCCCATATGACAATCATTCATATTTCTTGACAGATATAAACCTCTGCTTAACACATTAGTATCATAAATATTACCAGATATAACACTGTAATTTAATACCTACCAAATGTATTTTAAAATATTACTCAATTTAAAACTTTGGATTTTAACCAGATGTGGTTCCAGAAAATGATTCAGGTCAGATGCTTTTTTCTTTTCCTTTTTCTGTGCGTGCGCGTTCAAAGTGGAGCATTGCTATGTGATTTATTGTACTATGACTGTATGCCCCGAACCTAAAACAGCACCATGATACTTCATCCTTGAGGCTTACACACCTGCAGTCCAAACTAACAAGAGAAAACATCTACATGGCATGGCAGGAGTCTTTGAAATGTCTCTTTGCAGTTGCCTGGACACAGAACAGACTGGTAGAACAGGGAGGCAGCGGAAAAAGGGTGAAGACAGGAACTCCAGCCTCTTTCATCTAGAAAGGGGGGACCATGGGGAGATTAGAGGAAAGGATTTTGATTAGATCACTCGAATGTGAAATGATGCTTCCCAGGATTAAAATCCTATTTTAGAGCTACCAAACCGGTTACGTTGTTAGTCAGAATTTGGAGGCTCATGCAGCTCCATCCCTGCAGACGGTTGTCACTCAGCAGCACCCGACACCCTCTCACTGGAGCAAGGGGGGACCCTGGCCAGGCCCCCCGCACCTCCCCACCACCATCCCAGCTGTGGGCACGCAGCCACCATACCAGCAAAGAGCCACCCTCCCTTGAAGCGTGGCACTTCTGGAGAAAAAGGGGTTTCCTTCTCAAAAGGCATCGCCGGGTCCAGCCCCACGACAGCGGCGTGTGCCATGGTGCGGAGGCTTTCAACCTCGTTGAGCGCCCAATCTAGTTCACCAGGTGGAGGCCTGACATTTTCATAACTGAATGCCACTAGTTTTATTCCCAGTACAGCCAACTAACAATTTGAAGGTCTATAGTTGTCGGGCTGATCATTACGTGGAACCCATTAACATAAAACCCGCCATCGCAATTAGTATCTTTGTAAGCAGCAGCCTCAGCAAAAAGTGGAAATGGAGGCTGAAATAATGGTGCTCCTCCAAACGAGGACGGCACGGCAGCAGATTGGGAAATAATCTGTAGCAATTGCTCTGCCGCTGTCTCTGCCGTAACTTCTCGAAAGATAGTACCGTTTTCAAGTAGTCAACCCACTGACTTGAGTGAGCACTAAATTCACTTGATGATCAAATACAATTTGAGAAAAAGCTACACTCACTCACGCACCCAGAAGAAGATATATTTTCCTTTTACAGATGAAGTGCAAAACAGTGAAAGTAGCTGCGTTTGGAAAAATCCCATGCAGCTTATTGATTACAAAGGGGACAGGTACAGACCGTGGTTTTGCCCGTCTCCCAGTAAGGAAATACGGAATGCTTTCTCGGGGGGTAAGGTATTTGCAGACTGTTTGTGTACACTGGTTTGTTTTGTTAAGAGATGAGCCTGGTAAAATGTTCTGTGCTTTTCAGGAAGGGAACAAGGAAAATGTTCGTATTTATAGCAACATTATTGTTCAGAACAAAATAAGTTATTTCATCCTTTTTATCTCCGTTTCTATGGATATCCTGTGCGGAGCTATGATCTGATTTTCCAACCTTCACGCGAGTCGTCCCCTCCAAGGCAGTGGTCAGTGGCACTAGCCCTATGAGTAAGTGCCTGTCTACATTTAAATAAATCCCTTTTAAAGACGTATTCGTACCGCCCCGGACACAGTGAATCAGGCTGCCTTGAATGTACTTTTTCATTGTCGTTTCCCCTAAACTCTCGCCACTTATCTAATTTTAGACTGCAGGCTCCCCGAGAGGGCCAACAACCTTCCCTGCCTGTTGGGGAACCATTTGCGGCGCGCGATGCTCTGCCATTACCCCGGCACACCGCACCCGCGGGGGATCCGCGCACCGCGCCGGGCACGGCGGGGGCTCCGCGCCGCTGACAGTGCCCCCCCACCCACCGCTGCCCCCCGCAGCGCCCGGCTTGCACCGCCCGGCTGCGCCCCGCA
>VYZW01034909.1:0-35933 GCA_013401315.1 Balaeniceps rex | reverse complement strand
TGTTGTTTGAAAAAAAAAAAAAAAAAAAAGAAGAAAAAACCTGTCTCATGCTTTTAGTTTGCCCATTCCTTAGGGCAAATGGCTGTTGAAGTTGTGGAAATAATCCCTTGTTTTTCCAGAAAAGGCCTACCTGCAGCTTCAGCAGTAGATCACCAAGAGAGTGTATCTTCTGTACCAGGTCATGGGAGTTCAGTGCAGAGTTGTACAGTAGAAAGAGCAGGCCTGCAGTCTCTTAAAGACATCAGACTGCTGTAAGTCAGCCATGCACATGGCCCTGAAGGGATATCTACAAGGTACGTAAAGCTACAACATCACTCACAAAGGTCTGAGACAGGAACCGAATCTAAAATATACACTTACATTTGGAAAGTGTTTTAAAACAGGCCATGAATATCTGTTTTTGAAAACCCCCTGTGACAGAATTTTCCTTTTGACTGTTAAATATTTTTTTGAAAAAGAAGGAAAACAGAAACTGTTGATAGTGTAATATTTTTTACTGATGACTCGCATTATCCCTGAATGACAGCTCCTTAATTCAATTGCAGGAAAATACGGACATCATGCCCAGGTAAACACGCATTAACTTTTCTTGACAGCCCTTTTTAAATTAAAGAAAAAAAATGGCACTCCAAGTTGCTGCCAAATTTGGCAGCTCTGATCTTGTCCGGACTCTAAGCCCAAGGAGCATTTTCCAGGTTTCGTTTCCGAGGACACTGGTGTGCTCAAAGCAAAGTGGGTGCTGCTGTCTCCAGCAGGCTTGGGGCTCCAGTGGCCACCGGTGGGGTTCCTGGCTGGAAATGTGTAGAGCAAAACCCCTCGGAGGGCGCAGAGCGGTGCTTTCAGGTTTTAGTTCATGTGGAAAGAGTTAGGCGTTTAAAGACGAGGGTTCAGGGAAGGAGAGTCTGAGCCTGTTGAACTTGTTTTTCTCTCCCCTAGAGCTGCCCAAGTTTACAGTCTGTGGCGCTATCTGTAGGGCTTCAGACAGCAATAAAAGGGAGGCAGAGAGGTTCCCTGACAAAAGCCTGAAACCCTGGTATCTCTTTTGTTTTCACCCTAGTCTATGGCCACTGACATTACTCCCTTACACCATGGATGGATAATAAGCCCCCTTCTCAGGAATAGAAAAGCTCTTATACATTTTAATGTGACCTTAGACAGTGCTTTTCAGAAATCACAGGCACATCTGACTACACTTGAGGTTGAATTGAGCTAATGGCATTCACCTCATCTTTAGATGCAAAATTGGAAGATAAAAAGACCTTGATGTGAAAAGGAAAGGGGGGTTGTGGGGAGCGGGGGTGGGGGGAAGAGAAGCAGATTAGAGATATTGCTTAAAAATCTTATGATTGCTAGTTGATAACGAAATGTCTCCTTCTCTTTCTAAAAACCCTATGGGCTTGCAAGATGTCCTTGCGCTTTTATTTTTAATGATAGAATCTTTTTATTCCCTGGCCAAGGAAATTTCAATGTTGCTGCATATGTGGCCAGGAGATACGTTGACCTTTAGCAAATCTTATTTTTAAAATCAGATGGAACAGTTATTGCAATATTCCAGCCCTGTAAGATTAAAAAAGAGCTTTCTTCCTCTGTAATCAGACGTGGATTAAATTTATTAAAGGTGCAGTATCTCTTTTTTAAATGACACTTGCCAGTCATACTGAATTCTAATAAGCCATTTGAAGATTTTGTAACCTCCTGCTTTTATTTTTTTTTAAAGCTGAAACCAAGGCATTATAAAAAGAGTGGGATAACTTATTTGACTAGCAAAGAAACTTGATGTTAACAGGAGAAGGGCAGCAGACAAAAGAAAGCAGCTGAAACATTAATGAATGATAATGCTGAGCAATGAAACATGCAAAGGAGCATGCAACGAGGAAATTCAATGAGGAAAATACAATTTAAAGACCAAAGTAAATCTACTAGTGAAAAGGTACAACTGGCACAGAAAAAGGCTTAAAAAAGATGAAGTGGTGAGTTGGTTATAATAATTTCAGTTCTATTCCTGAGCAGAACTGGCTGCCTGTTGGGTGCATATGCACATTTGAGAATGAAAGACCAGTCAACTCTATTTGAATGTATTTGTATTTGCTGAGCACAAAGAGTTGCTTGGGGTTGTCCAAAATATAAGTAAAGCTATAATCCTTTCTCTTGGGAGTGTACAGACTGACTAGATGGATTCCTTGACACTGTTGTTGAAATTTTCAAAGCAAATTTGGAGAGTTATTCAGCAGCTTCTATTAAAATGAATCTATTTTGAGTCTTCCTTGAAAATCTTAACCTCTAAGTGTGGGTGCAAAACCACTGAGGGCACAGGAAATGTGGAGTGTACAAGGACACTCAGCAGAAGTTTCTTGTTAAGCATATCCATCCTTTCAAAATAATTAATAGAGTTCTAATTAGGAATCTGATCTATGCTCTCTGATTGTGCCTAGCAAAGGAGTCTTTCTGTCTGACCTTCCCAGTTTGACTTAGCCCAAATTTTCGGTGGTTCTGAACCTGCTTTGCAGAATCAGTCTGGATATGTGATAATCATGGTGGGAATCTTCACGGGTGGCCTCCGGAAAAAAAGCAAAAATCCAGTTTTGGACCGCTGTATGCAGAGCCCTGGGTTGTGAGTAGTGCTGCAGCCTTGGGGTCTGGCCGGAGGTCTTGGTCAGGATGGTACTACAGGTGCCCTCGTTGGACCCTCGCTGCCGAGCCAGGGTTACGGCCCCTTCCACAGCAGCGCGGGGAGAAGCCGTCCAGCGCCAGGTGTTGTCAGAGCACCTTCCAGCATCCCACCCTGAACTTCCCATTCTCTTTCTGGTTTCTATCTCTTATTCCCCAGGACGTGTCTGTCATTGGAATTATATACGATAGTGTGACACATAAAGCCAAATGTATCCCCAGGGTAACTTTGCTGACACTAGTAGATTAGCATGTGCAACAAATTTGGCCATTCCTGTGATGCAAAAACTCTTCTTTTTATCCCTAAATGAACATTAATTAAAAATTTTACATACATAAAATATATGAAAGGAAAAAAAATACCCAACTCCTCCTGCATTAACATTATAAGAAATATCACTTACAACAGTGAAAGCTAGGAAATGAAGTAATTCAAGCTAGTCTGGAAAATTGAAGCATCAATGCCAGCTAACAGGAGCTGAGAATTAACTACCTGACTGCAATTTGTTAGTCATATTATTCCCTTATGATTTTCATTATACATAGGAAAACAGCCGTACTTCAAATGTGTGATTTTTTAAACACAGATGCTTTAGGAGACTTAAAACTTGTAAATCAAAACCAGAAGAGATTTTTCTCTTAGTTCTCTCTGTTTCTCTCTACATTTTTTCCTTTCTTTCTTTCTCTTTCCCTCTCCCTTTCTTTCTGTCTCTCTTTCTTTCTCTCTTTTTTCTTTTTTTATTTTTTCTTTTTTCTTCTTTCTTCTTTCTTTCTCTTTTTTCTTTTTTCTTTTTCTTTTTTCTTTTCTTCTTTCTTTTTTCTGCTTTCTTCTTTCATCTTTTTCTTTAATCTTTTTTCTTTTTTATTTTTCTCTTTCTTTTTATCTTTTTCTTTTTCTTTCTCTTTTTCTTTTCTCTTTCTTTTTCTCTTTCTTTTTCCTCTCCTCTCTTCTCCTCTCCTCTTTTTTCCTTCTTTCTCCTTTTTTCATTCTTCTCTGCTGCAGCTGATGGGAGTGCCTAACATTAGGCCAGTGTTCTTGTGATAATTTTCTAAATAAAAATAATTATTATTATTAGAGGGTGGCCCATTATTTCCTATGTTTTAAAATGTATTTTAAATTGCTTTTATGATATTGTACAATGCCCCAAGCACTTCAGTGGGGAGCACTTTATAAATAAAATTATTATTATTATGCTTAGTGCACATGTCAGCAAGGGTTCATAAGAAATAAGTGACTGGTACCCTTGCCCTCCAGAGACTGAGCGCCTTATTTCTTTAACTTGACTTTCACCGGCCTGAAGTCTGGGTAAGAATTAGAGTCACTTCTAATCTTGTTCTTCCTATTGGCACAAGAAAATGAGCTGTCATTGAGTAGCACTGGCAATGAAGGGCCATTTTTATAATTCCTTCTACATCATATGCTGTAACCACATTCCCCCTTTTTAATTTGAGGATGTAAAGTTGTCAAATGGGAAAAAAAGAGCTCTTTAAAATTTCAGTGGGACCTTCTGGAAGATTCCTGAGTGTTGTGTGCATGGAAGCGTGGGTGGACTGGCAGAAAGGCAGGAATAATCTTAGATTGTGTTAATGTTAAAGCTTAATAAGCAGTTTGGTGCAGTATATGGAGAAGGTGTTGGTCCTAAGTTCTGATTGTATAGTTTCTGAAATCTGCAATTCTTTAATAGATAATTTTTTTTCCCTTTAGATGAACTTTAAAGAAAAATGATAATGTAAGCACTGCTAGTTACTCTAGGTTGGGATTTAAGATTACAGCATTTAGTAAGATTATATATTTGATGAACAAGGCGAGGTGGTGTGTGTCAGCCTTTGAAGGGGTTACCTCGCTTAGGAAGTGAGTATTAACAGCATCTCAGCCCTACCAAGATTAATGTCAGTGGAATCAAAACTGGCATTAGCAGAGCACTGTTGTCAGGAAGCTCACGACAGTTCAATAACTTTAACACACTGGGTAGATTTCAGTGTGTGTGTCAAAGACTAGTACTGCTTAAAAAGGCATGTGGCAAGTAGGAAGTTTTAATATAAAGATCATAAAAGATTTGAATACCAAATGTACAAGTGTTGAGTATTACTTGTGGGTACTTGAAAAAAACACATTTTTTTCTTTTTTTTCTGCCTCCTCCCTCCCCACATTTTTTTTGTTTGTTTTATGTTTTAGATGGGGAGTCCCATCTATGAAGAATTGGTACAGGGGTCTAATACAACCTGTATATCTAATTTCGCATGTACATATATAGGAGTAGATGAACCTAGTAAGAAAATGTGGTTTGTTAGCTAATGATAATAGGAAGGATATGTGAGGGAGGGAAGAAAACTGCTTTTGATGGGTTTGTTAAACATGATGAGATATGCCTGGGGTTTGATTTTCACTTACTTTTATGTTTCTTTACTTTTTCTGTGGCAATATTAAGGAGTCCAAGCACTATAAAAAAACTAACTGTAAATGGTTCTTCGCTAACTACAAAGGCCCTTCACTGATCTTTGAAGCCAGAGGAGCACTGATGAAAGCCGGCGATAAGTACGTATCAATGTATTTTTAGGGGCTCTTAAAGAATTACATATGAGGGCCGCCCTCTTTTCCGCCTCCTTCCCTGAAGGAAGAAAAAAAACAAGCCCACGCTTATCGTTAACGAGCGCACCCGGCCGGTGCCACCCCACGGGGCCGCGGGGAGTGGGGCCGGGGGCGCCGGCAGCCCCCGGCGGCAGCGCGGAGCGGGGCCGGGGGGGAGAAGCCGGAGCGCGGCTGCGAGCTGCGGCCCTGCCCGGCCCCACGCCCTGCCCTGCCTCGGGGGATGGAAAACTGGAACGGGGGGTTGTTTTTGAACCGTCTGAGAAGCTGCTCTTCTCTCCTCCCTCCCACCCATCCGAGAGTGGGGATTGCCTGTTTTTAGTAGTGATGTAAACTAGGAAATATTTTATTTTTCGGCTTGCTTTGTCAGACCTTTTGAGCTGAAAGCATAAGGCTATGCTGTATGAAACGTCTCGGTCCAGCTCTGGTTTACGTACGTGTGCACACTGTGCAATTCTTATTCTCAACTGGGAGCTGCAATTCGGCACAAACACTAGTGCTTCTTGGGAGGAACTCGGGATTAATTTCTATGAAACATACAGAAGTTTAGTTTATAGGTCAAACATAGATAATATGTTGTGCCATGTAAATTTGTAGGAGTGATAAGTTTGGGGATGTTGTCTGTGTCTTTGGGAGGGGAAGAAAAAGAGATACAATCATTTGGAGAGAATGATTTATTGTTACTGTCCTGTTAATCTGTCTAACTAAAATATGAAATCTTAGAAGGCTAAAATGAAATTATATAAAGAGTATAGTGTGCTTATTTGCCTCTGGTATAAGCTTTTTATAAATAGAGGACTTTGGCTGCAAGTGATCTGAAGTAATATTTTAGCACAAGCCTTAAACCGCACACTATTATTATCCATTCCCATGCCTCTTTCTCTATGTATCTACCAATATTTTTGCTGTCCTTGCTGTTGTGGAAACACAGTCCTTTTCACAACTTTCTCTTCTGTAAGTTACTGGGATTTGAAAACCTAGATCTGACTTCTGGTCCCTCCTGATTCTTTAACAGCTGCCTCTGCTCTGCAGTTTGCTACTGAAAATCCAGAACTACTGGGAAGGAAAGATAAATAAAAAAAAAAAATTATTTGCTTTAAATGTGTGAAGTGTTCCAATAATTTTAAACAGTTTAATTTAAATTTTAAACTGCAAATCTTCAACCTCTAATCACTTCTAAACTGAAGTGGTTTTAACCAAATGTGAAGTGCTGCAGAGTTTGAAATGATTATGCCTGGAGTAGATGACTGTAAACTTTGGAGAGGGTTTCAAACTATCTTTTTTTTTTTTTTTAACCCAGCACTTGCACAGCATTGAACTGTTCCTGCTGAAGAAGGCAAGGGGCTGAGAGGGAAGCTCTATTAATACTGCAAGACCAAAACAGTGAAAGGATTGAAGCATTTGAAAGTTTTCAGAGGGACAGTGTTCAACTCCAGGCTGAGGCAAACTTAGAAAGCCCTTCCCAGTCCGAGAGCCCCGGTAGGGCCGGGGGTGTGCTGGGCTGTGGGTGCAAGGCAGGGAGGGCGCCGGGGGGTCTGTGGTCCCTGGGCTCCTGCGCCGTGGGAAGGCGAGCCTCGGCGAGGCTCTGTGCAGAGGAAGGTATATGTGCAGCAGGGGGATGGTTAACACTTCGAAATTCGCAGCTATGTTTTTAGGACTCTTTCCAGCATTAGTTTCTCTTCAACATTTTTATTTTAGGGCTTTCAGTCTTTGCATTATGTGTTTTTCCTGTTTGAGGGAGAGAGTAAGAAACTTAAACTAGAATTCAGAAGCTGGTCCAGGACTCGGCTCCAGCTGGAAAAACACATGTGCTGGCATTCAGCTCCTGTAAGCTCCTTTCTGACTATTTTGAATGCTGGCATTGTTACAATAGGCAGGGGAACAGCCATGATAGCCCAGGGTGACAAATTGCTCAGTCTTGTGCATATATGTTTTTGCCTGGCTGGTTTTTATTAGCATGTAAGCATCGTCTGCGGACTGCGCATTCTTTCCCTTCATTTTCATGACCCCGTCCAGTTCAGACGACTGACAGATTCACTATGTGATTTCCAGCTTTTGATGATTAACTTTTTGACAGCGGTCCTTATCTTTTATTTAATATTATTATGATGATTATAACAAAGGGCTGCATGTTGGGCAGTGTGGAAATCAGACCGGGTGCTGCCTCCTTAACTGCGGTGATAACTTTGTGTTGATTTAACAACAAAACAGAACACAACTTTATGGATTAAATGAGGAGAAAGGGGGACAACTGCCAAATCTGATTATTTGGGTTACTGCAATAGGTAGCTATTTTATGTCAATAGGTAGCTATTTTATGCCCTGCTCCTTCAAGGACTTTGGTACTTATTTAACTTTCCTCAGGCAAGTAATCCCATTGACTTAAGCAGGACTACACATATGTGTGTAAGGGCCAGGGCCTTATTATGCAGAGAGGATGTAAATAAACATTAACTTTTTCCCCTTTGGTTAAAAGGAGACTCTTGTAAATGAATGAAACCAAATGAACAAACAGAAAACAGATGAAAGAGAAAACATCCCTTCTTCCTCAAAGAAAAACGTTACATGCATCACTTCAGATTTGGCAGTCTCTTGTCTCTTGCAGACTCTGTTTTTGTTTGCTTAGAGATGGCTGAATTGCTATTTTTGATACCACTTAGGACCATGTGCTAGAAAAGGGTTCTCGTCAAAGCCTCCCAGTGGGGCTGGACGAGATCTCTCAAGCACGCTCTGCGCTCTCCAGCAGGGATGACGGAGGAACGCGATGATGGGTAATGTTTGCTGTGCAGCCCCTCTTTTGCATAGGAATTTGCATGAAAGATATAAACACACTTTGCGTGTGGAAATCAGAAATAGCTGCTTGTTGGGCGTTTGCCAAGGAGAAAGTCTTTGACTTTGCAGCCTGCTTTCACTGCTGGTCCAAGAGCTAAAATCTCTTGTCCTCCAGGTGGTTGTTGCATTAGCCATGTCTATTGCTCTATGTTATAGGTGATATTTGTTCAGTTTTGCTGTCTTTCCTGAGGGTAGAGGCTGGTAGAAGGACACTAGATGCAGAAGACTAATTTCTTTTCTACTCCAGGATCCGTTTGGTGGAAGACTGACTCCCCTATTCCCTGGTCATCCCTTCCCAATGTGAGTTAGATACTGCTTTGTTGCTTTGATTTGAAACAGCTGCTAAGGGGATCTTTGCCATTGAGATTTTGGTGACAAAATGGAGATTATATCCTCAAACGCACTCCCAGACATGTCTTCTCCTTCTCTGCCTCGCAGGGAAGGAGGTGAGTTTAGCATTAGGAAGTGCCTCGGGAGGGGGTTATGGCAGTAGAAAATATTCCTTTGCTTTGGGAATTCGGTACTGGCAAGCAATGGAGGCATGATATCCTCTTTTCACCACAGAAGTCGAGCGAAGGGGTTGAGTCAGGGCAGAATCCTGTATCCCTGTTTAGCAGATGTTCCTCTTTCATGCATTGAGATTTTCCAATCAGTACATCTCATGGTTGGACTCAAGCAATACAAGATAAAATCAGTCCTTTCAGTGGGTGGAAAAATAGTCATGAATGTGTGAAAACTGTCTGGGAACATCCACGCTCTTCATTAAGGTCTTTGTGTATACTGAGGCTGATGGAAAATCTCCTGCCATCTTCTCTGAACTTTGGATCAGGCTTATACATGGATTTCAGTCATCAGCAGAGGTCTTGTTACAGGTTGCTGTCTTGGCTAAATGCTGGAGGTTGACCTCTAAAGGTACGAGGTGTGAGCTGTGATAGCATGAATTAAGAAACTGGGCTTTTATTTTTCTGGCTAAGGCAGACTCTTATATCCTATAGATCGACTGCTGAGGAGGATGTTTAGCAGACTGTGCTCCTCTCTGAATCTGGTCAAAGCTTTTGTGCTGAAACATTTCTTCTGTTAAAAACACACTTGTTTGCTGGCACCGAAACATTTCAAAAGAACAGGCCTGCTCTGACACATCTTCCAAATGATTTTAAAACTGGATGGCGAAGCAGATTTCCATCAAAACCAGCCTGGCTCCTCACTGCTCCCTCTCTGCTGGCCACCCCATGGGCTACCTGGGCTGTGGTGGTCTGGGGCTTCATCCCTGCCGCTGCTGTGACCCTCATGCAGCCTCATGATGCCCTTGCAGCTCCTGGTGCCAGGCGTGTCTCTGTGGCAGCAGGTTTTGGGGCTCCTGGGCACCCTGCTCTGTTCTGCTTGTAGGGCCATAGCTGAGCTGGAGGTGTCTGTGCTTGGGCTTCCCTGCACTCAGCACTTCAAAGCATTTAAATCATTTACAGTAGCTTGAATTTTCCTTTCCATACCCAGCTTTGAAACCTCCACTCTTCACTCTGATGTGGATTTTTGGTTCTTTTTCAAAACTGTAAAGTTTCCCTCAGAAAGATCACCTTGGAAACCAGCTCTGGTCATGGTATGCACCTGGCTAACATGGCCTTAGAAGATAAAGTGAGAAAAATGTGTGAGAACATGGACTGACAAACTGGTGTCAGAAAATAGGTAAATAGTGCCTCACTCTGCAAACACTTACAGTGAAGTGCTTATTTTTGGGGGCAGTCTGAACACCTAAATGAGACTGTGCCCTGGGAATAAACGTGGGACTTTGGACGATCACCTTGTGTAAGTCAATATTGCTCCCTTTGGGTAAACAGAGTAATGAGCTTCCCTTGTGGTGGATCTGGCGCTCTATTTTGTGGGAAGCTTTTGCACAAAGTGGCCTGCACTAAGGCTTCATCCCTTGTTTACGGGCTGCACTGGCAGCTCTCTGGACCTTGTCTCCTCCTGGCTTCTGCCTAGCCAAAAAATCAGATGTCCCCATCACTGGGTTCAGTGGGGCTGAGGGAGCTGGTGTCAGAGACACACCGTGGGCAGGGACAGCTCTCAGGAGTGTGGCAAAGAGTTCCATCGCTGTGCTTTTGCGTCAGGGAGATTGAGTTTAATTTGGCTGATCTCTGGTGGTGAAATTCATTTCTGCTCTGTCTGTTTAGATTGCCATGACACCCGCCCATGCCGGCGTCCGCTGCACCCTTTGGCTGCCAGGCTCTTGGGGTGGAGCTGAGCGAGGAGGGGTGCCGGCTGCTAATAGTTGCTTCCCCCCGTGTTTGCTGTGGGGAGATGTAAAGAGACTGGGCTCTGCTCAGACATACCTGCTTCCCACACAGAGCCCTAGTAAACTCATCACAGTGCAAGCCTCCATAACATCAGAGGTCTGAGATCACCTGAATTTTGTCTATCCCGTTGTGGGTTTTAGCACTTAAATCAATGTGATTGTCCCAGTTCCTCTCCTTTGTTGTTTTATTTTTCATCACAAAATTTTTTCATGTTGGTTAGGGGAGGAATACAAACAGAAGAATAGAAGGAAAAGGTGAATGCTTTCCGGTCCTGCTCACATGGGACAACATTTCAAAACTTATACATCTTCCTCAGTATTTTGGCTCTTGTTTTAATAACTTTTAATCACTTTCCTCATTAGCCTGATTGTTCTTTTTTCAATATGCTCCTTTAACTACTTATATACCTCACAAAGTATAGTGCAGAGAAAGCAAACTAATTTATTAGAAAAGCAGAACCACATGGCATTCCATATTGGGCAGATTTGTGATGAGCAATTAATTATTTCTATTTTCTTCCTCCCCAGTTTAAATACAGTTTAAGTTGTTGATGTTAATATTATCAAACCAACATTTTTATATCATTTGCCAGGCTTGACAGAATTAAGCGGATTTCTTTAAGTGATAATAGACATAATTAATTTGGTGTATAAGTTGCTTCATCGCCTTTGAAGTTAAGTAAAAAATGAGATGTTAAGACTGAATTAGTGGTATTTAATTGGAAACCATTATAAAAAATAAACTACATATACGGTAGTCCCATGAAATAGAAAAGAGAGACTGCACATACAACTGCAGAAATTAACAATTTGTGGTCGAATATTTTGCTTTAATAGCTGTAAGCGTGGCAGCAGTGATTGCGAGCACAGTGGAGAGAAGGCAGAGTGATGCAGAAAGGGCAGGGCTGAGCTATTTGAACATGATTGACAAGAATAGTTACATGAAATTTCTTTATAGGTCATGCAAACAGACAGAATGAAACCATTGCTCTTGGACATAGTGCAAGTGTTTAATTTGCCTTATTTCATCTTTTGTAGTCCTATAATAAATAGTGGTTATAAGCAATGTTAATACCTTGCAAAAGATGTTAGGTTCAGCCATGTGCCTCTGCACCTGGCTTAGTAGATATTTGGAAGATAGAAGAAGATGTTAGTATGTTTAATGGCTTTTAACATACAGCACTGCTTATCAGGAGCTCATTCTGAAAAATGACATGCCAGAGACCTGGCATTCTCTGTGCATTTATAATACTGTGATACCAGTATTATAAATTAGATACTACTCTTAGATATTGTCAATTGATTATCAGCTCAGTCCTGTGTAAGGTAAAATTTAGCTGTTTATTAAAATGAGTAGGTTTCCGGCCTGCCTTTTCTCTCAGAAATAGCCTAATTTAAGTCTTAAGCTGTTAGAAGAAAGTTCTGCTTTATTTTCACCCACGAGGATAAAGCAGGAGCGGCAGGAGAGTATGTGGAAGGAGAGGAGAAAGGATGGAGATGACTTCCCTCAAGTGGAACAGGCCAGCCTAGTAAAACCAGTAATTCCCCCCAGTAATACTGGTTTTGGCAAGGTAAAAAATGGATGCTAGATATATTCCTACACTGTTGTGGTGAACTATATGCTCTAGTTTATACTGGATGCCAGTTAGGTAAAGCTGGCTGTGTAAGTGAAGAGATTGCAGTGGTGCCTACAAAAGGATGAAAATGAAAGCTTTTATTCCACCTGAATTTGCAAGGAAGTAGTGTGGATTTTAATACTGAGATTCCCTTTTCCCCCTCCTACACCTTTGTTGACAGTGAAGATACACACCAAGTTCATTTTTGGTCAAGTATGTGTCCACAGACCTCTCCGATCTGGGTGGAAGAAAGAGGGGGTACTGTTGAGGAGTAAACAGAAGATGCCTGTGGTCACCTTTAAATTACTGTTATGGTGAAAGGTGCTAATAGCTGCCATCAAGTGAGCCTTTGATCCAAAGACAATAATAGATCTAATTAAAATCAGTGGGTTTGCCAAACACTCTTTTTCAGGCTCTGAAAAAGAAGCAACTGAGCCTCTTTAAATACCAAGAAAATAACAGGCAGAGACAATGGAGGGATTTCAGACAGCACATGCCAGGTCAGAGCTGAGCATGTAGGCAGGGGGATTTCCTTGGTGGCACACAGCGGATGGGATATAGGTTTTGCAGTTGCTGAGTGTCCAGTGGCAGCAAAGCCACCTGAAATCCAGGAGGAGCCATCAGTGAGCAGGGCTGGGGCAGCAGGAGCGGGACCGAGGGTCGCGGGTGTGGAGTTTGGTGGTGCTAAACGTTGAGTTCTGGATACAGAAACTGGGTACAGAAACCCCTTCCATGTTCAGGGAGACACACCTCTGGTTTGGCGAAAAAAGGAAAAGTGGAAACACAACCTAGAGAAGATCACTGTACTATGTCACTGTTTTCTCATCTAGAGCGGTCCTGGGGGGAACTGAATCCTGCCTCACTGCTAAGACCAAAGGAGCAACAGTGATGCACTTGAAACCAGTGTAGTCTGTGGAAGACTCCTATCGCCTTGTGTGAGCTCTGGATCAGGTCAGGGTTGCCAAGAGTTTAATACTGCTAAGATGATTATCTCAAGGGGATGTTTCTGAAGGAACTGTACAGCAGGGGAGACAATACTTGCTTTGCCTGGTTTTGACAGTATGTCACATTCGATGGATGCTCTCTTCACTTTCCAGCTTTTGACAGGCCATAAAGGCTAATTAAACAAAACTACTAAATTCACATGCTTCCTTCAAAGGAGCACACGTTTATCCTGCAAATAGTTAATACCTACTATCATGGGTATGTAACTAGTCAGTGTGATATAACACATATTGCAGAGCCTACTGAAAGCAGATATTGCCAATTAACACATGATATTACCAATCAGCATTCGTGCCATTTATAGAACACGTTGCCTTGCTGTTACTGGAGCTTCAAGACCCACAATGGTATGAAAGCATTTTTAAAGTAGGATTTTATGTCAGAGAGTGAGTAAAGCTCAGTGCTGTTGAAGAGACGAAAGAGCAATGAAGGGCTGAACTCTAGGGAAAGGAGCAGCACTTTACAAACGTAGAAAAAGACAAGGTCTCTGCCCCGAGGGTCTTGCAGTCTCAGGCCGAGAAAATTCTGTGTATGACACGTCAGAGTACGGCAGTGGGAGGGAAGAGGGTGGAAGACAAGGTGGTGTGATAAAACACAGGTGTGTACCCTGGAGAACAGCTTTTCTGTATTGTGCTTTGTCAGCGGACGGCAGGGGTAGGGGAGGTTTCCATCTCATGGGCAGCATCGACGGGAAGCAGCAGGAAACAGAGTAGAGGAACATCGTTTGAAACAGATATTTAAGAAAGGACAATGAATGGGTAAAAGGCCACTTTCTACTTCCCCAGTTTTGGGCTGCCTGGGGAAAAATTGACTCTCCAGGCACTATTGAGCAGCTCTGTGCTGCTGTGAATTATTCCAGCCCAGAAAAATACTTCTATGTGGGCATCTGCTGGAGTATTTTTCATTGCTCCCCACTCAAAAAAATGCTGTCTCCTTACCTTTTCTTCCTGACCCTTTGCTGTCACAGCTGTCCAGAAAATCTTCTGTGGACTCCTATCAGTACTTGGGGCCAGAGTCTGGTATTTTCCTCTGTCCCCAAAGTGTACTCAGCAGCAAAGAGGTTCCTGTGTTTGAGGGACTGGGAGTGGCAGCCCAGGGGTTAATAAGAGAGGCGGACAGGCTCATCAGTGAGGAGACATAGGAGAGAAATATATATATATACACACAAACATATATATATACACATATGTATATATTATAGATACGGATATACAAACCAACAGAAAATAGATACCACAGAGAAAGAATAGTCCCTAAAAGTGGTTTGACATACAATTTCTCGTGAGGCATTAATATATGCTGTCTCTAATGATGCAGTTTGCATGCATCAGGACTAGAAATGAGCTAACACCTTAGGCTGAAGCAAAACAAACCGGGCCTGGAAAGCCTGAGAGTATCATCCTTCACTGTCCACTTTTTCTCTTTCCTTTTCTTTGAGGAAGAGCTGTCGGTACCTCCTGCTGCAGTCCAGATATTGGTATAAACTGGTATTAGTATCTCATGAGAGATGTATTTTTTTATGTGCTTTTTCAGCTGAGGTGCTGTAGTATTAGGTTTTGTATTCCCTTGATGCTAAATAATCACATTGTTCTCACTTGGCTTGTCAGGAGGTTGCACTGGAGCCTCTGAGGTGGCTGGACCTGGAAAGTTGCTAAAAAGAATGATAGGTGAATAATTGCTAGGGGTATTTTAGAGGTGTTTCTGCCTCCTCTGTAGTTAAGAAAGCACAGCTTGGGGTTTATATAGATGTTTGCAGAATTTTTTTTCTCATCTCATTTATTTTTAACAAGAGAAGTCTGAGGATTGCTCCCTTCCTTCATCTCCTTCCCTTTTTCTAAATGCTATGGGAAAAAAGAAACAGAAAGGAATTAGCAAAGTCACCTCTGAAAATGTGCCTCTCCCCTCCATCCACCAAAGGGAAACGAATACAGAACGTAACTAACACCCCGTTTCTCATTAGTTCTAGATTCAAGAAGAAAATGAGGGGAAACCCTAAGGTTTGTAGTGCAGGTGTCTTTTCTTCCTAATGCTGGTTTTTAATAGTCACTTCAGCCTTGAGTGTTTTACATTAAAATCGTACTGTTCAATTACCTAATTTAATTCCTCTGTAAGACTCCACTGGTCTCCAAGTACTCGTCTTTCCAATCATCTCTAGTAGTTTGCAAGAGCTGGTGAACTTTTTCAATGAGCATTTTCCATTTCTTGAGGCAAGACATTGTGTTTCCTCTTCATGGCCACAATGGAAATTGCCAGGGGATTTCTGTGAGTTGAAGCAGTTTCTGAAGATGGCTTCAGTGAAGACGATTTCTTCACACCACCATTCTTGGAAAAATTTTACAACACAACCATACAACTCAGATGGGTTTTTCCCTCAGTAGTACCTACATTAAAAAAAAAAACATGAAAAAATCTTTACCAAATAATATAGCACTGTAGTAGGGCTCCACATTTTTCTTTTATTGCTGGTGAATGTAAATACTGAGCTAACAGCATGTAAAAATTTGATATGGAAGTACAGAGAAGAACATTCATAGAAATTTTATTTTTCTTTCAGGTAGTTTCTTCTTAAGAGAAAAATCAGAATTGCAAGGTAGCTTTCCTTTCTAAGGTTTACGTGAGTTCTGATTAAAATGAGTAGCTCTTTTTAAATAAAAAGCTGTTTGCTTTTACCAAAATTCACAAAAGCAGCAATTTTCATAACCTACAAAAACACAGGAAATTTTCAAAATCACAATTGTCCCTACCCCCAAATAGCTGGGGAAAAATGATAGACATTTGGTTAGCTTTACTGAGCACATAATGTGCTGTTTGGCCTTTAGTACAATGTTTCAAAGTATTTGGATCCAAAATACCTCCCTAAGCCATACTGAATGTTTTATCTTCAATGTAGTGGTCCCATTTATGGGAGTGGGAGCTGTGATATTGATCATTAGAAGTTGCATATTGCTAACATTTTAGCCATAAACTTATTATAACCCTCAAAAAAACCCAACATCTTCCCTGAAGTGGATTGAAACACATATTTTACAGATGCCTGATGAAATTTCTGAAGTTGCACAAGTTGCATGAGATTTCTTTTTAAACCTGAATAAAAAAGTTCTTTCTGTGTTAATATATGAACTGTTTTACTTTCATTTGTGCCTGCCATTTAAAGGATAAAGCATGGCTGAGGTGCACTTTTGTTTTTCTTCCACAAACCCTCCCAAAGTGCAGAAATCCAGTCAATCACTTTCACACACCCACAAAAAATAATGGCTTGACCTGCTTGTGGCCAGATCTGACATGCCCTGCTGTGGTGGGAAAATTAATTCACCTCACTACACTGCAGTCACCCTCAGCTGAGTCCTGCAATTATTTCATTATGATCTAACTAGGGCTGATAACAGATCTCATTTGATACCGTGGATGGCTGGGGGGGCAGCATGGGGGTGGGAAGTGGATGCCCTCACATGTCAAGCCCTTGCATCTAACCAACTGAGCTTTGTGAAGCTTTCTTGCCTGATGGAAACGGGGGTGATTAAAGACATGTTGTGCCCGTCTGTGTAGCTTCCACATGATTTTTCTCCCCTACGCGATGTGCTGTGCAGTTAGCATATTTGAAAACCTAGAGGCTTTTCATCTTCTGCAGGGGGAGGGAGGGATGTTTTTGATGGACTGGCTGGAGGAGCACACTCAGAGTCCAGTGTTTTCTGGAGAAAGGATCCATTATCATCTTTCCTTTCTTCCTTCCTTCCTTTTTTTTTTTTTTTTTTTTTCACCTGTGCTGTGACATATGGACGAAGGGAGCCCTGGAAAAGTGTTAATTGCTCTTTTTTTTCATTCAAGTGGTTCGGAGGTTCAGGAGACCCTCTAATTAAAGAACCTGTGAGTGAGCTGGGCATCTGGCCTCTGCCATTTTAATCAAACTTGTAATATGAGGAGAGGGCAATGGTTGTCCAATTACTTGACAGCTTGAAGATGTATATATAGTAAGCAAATACACTTGCTCAGAAGATGCCAAATTGTCATAACAACAAAATGCCTGCTATCTATTTTATGTTTATAATTTTTTTTTTAAACGGATAAACATGTACCCCATCCCCATCCACTGAATGGATCTGTGTGGGTTATAAGATTCTTCTGCATGATTTAGCATCTGCAACACAATTGGTATGCAGAAGTTTTGTAATATATGCAAATATCATGATACTGAGTCAGAGAACAGTTTCTCTGATATGACAAAACTACTGAACTGAAGTTCTTTATTTTCGAGTCTGCTGTGAAATATCTAATTTCACCCATTTGCCTACAGAGAGTTGCCACTCATTTGAATAAAGAACATAGCTACTTTTTTCCTATTTTTCAAAGGATCCAAATCCTAGCTCACACACCTGGAACTTATCACAAGACTCCTTCATGTTAGTGAACATTATGTTGAGTATAAAATGATGTAGTGCTGTTTTCCTGAATCTGATGACAACCTGGAAAAATCGCTGAGCAATGTGAATTTTTAACTTCTTCCTAAATGCTGTTAGCTCTCTAATCTAAAGATGAATGTTCAGATACCATCACTGTTACTTAAATATCCAGGATCTTGTTGAATCAGCTGAATTCACATTATTTCACTGTTTGTCTTTTTTTAAGGGAAACAACTAATAAAATGCTTATCTTGTTACCACAAACTACATTCCATATTCTTCAAGGTGAGAGTCTAGTGTCAAAGTAAACAAGGCAGATGCCTCTTTAATAACTGCATAATTCAGATTTATATTTAATTAATTAAAGTGTCAGCACCAAGATACTGAAGGAAGCTGCTGCAGACTTTAGAGTTTGCTGCAGAATCCAAAGGACCTTGTACAAATATAAGTCTTGCATCATACATATTCTTCGAAACGTGGATGTCTCAGTTGCTGGCATCTGGTCAATGGAGCTTCTCTTCTGTCAGTCTTTAAATCAAGGTTGAGCAGTGCATAACAGTAGATGGTATTTTTGTTTTCTACAAACAAGTCAGACCTATCACCTCCAAAACTCATCTTCATAACTCTCAGCTGTATTGGAAATCTCAGCAGAAAAGCCAATATAGAACGGATTGTTAGACTCAGCATGGGCTCTTCAGGAGCCAAAATTAGGAGTCTCTGTCTGCACAGAGGAATGTCTCTTCAACCCCATTGTGGTGCTCCAGTTATACTTTTCCACTTTTGTGAAAAGAGGGAGCTCTCCGCTTCACCACACCATGGTGGTGGTGGTGGTGTTGGGATGATGGTTGGATTAGATGGTTTTAGAGGTCTTTTCCAACCTTAATGATTCTATGATTCTATGATTTGTATTTTTTACATACCTTTATCATTAGTCCTGAGCTTTATTTTAAAGTTTCCTCCACCAGGAAAGGTCTCTATCCGCTTCTTGCTTGCACACAACATAGAATGCTGGCGACTGTCGGTACTTTTATAGCTGGCCACCAAACCATCAATTTGAATGAACAAAGCAGACTATTTTCTCGTACTTATAAGACCTACATTTATAGTATCCACATGCTGGGGTAATTACTGCTAAATAATTTAATACTGTAAAAACTGACATATCCATTTAGGTGTATGCCTGTTATATTGTTAAACTGTATTGGGGTTCTGACCTCTATTAGACAGCAAATAATCCTACTAAAGACTGGTCATTCTCTCTCTCTCACTCTCTTTCTTGCTCTCATGGTGAATTTTATTCATAAACTCAGGGTTTTGCAGCTATTCTCATAGTTGTGCGATTAGTAAGTACACTCTTGTGACAGCACTAAAAATTCAGTGCAATCACAATCATGTTTGATTACGAGTTCAGAAGGATCTAACTATCTAGCTGCAAGGATAATTTTGCTCACTGTAAACAGCTTGGAGAATTGTGTGCGAGCATGTTGTGTGACCAAAAAAAAAAAATCGAATTAGATTATTTGCTATATGCCAAGGCACATTAAATATTTTTGACAACAATGAAGATTCTTTGTAAATTGTAATTAGACTGGAAATTATTGCACAGAGCCTGCTTCTCTATAATCCTTTTAAATCAGAGTAGTTGTAATTGGCCTTAGAGACTCAAACTGTTTCGTGTTTTATTTTCTAGAAGTTCCGCTTCTGCATATGTAATAACAGAATCCTTTGTGGATACGATACAATAGACATGTGTGTAGGGTTATTTTAGTTTATTTGTTTTGGTAGTGAGTCAGATAACCAGAGAAAAAGAATATAGAAAAGAAAACATGCCAAATGCTCTTGGATAGGAATGGTACTTACATGCAAAAAAAAATGCACAGAAGTCATAATGGGCCAGATGAGGCTGAGGTAAGCCGCACAGCCCTGCCGGTTAACATTTGCCAAGGATCTGGACCCATATTTTGCCCATGGTACTGCCAGAGGTTTCAGGAAACCTAATGATTTGGGTTTTCCTGAACACAAAGCCATGGATTTTTTGCAAGTTCCAGAGTCCTTAAAGTTTCCCTTTCACATTTACAGTTTTTTTTCTCTTCTGGTTTTAGGTTCACAGGAATGGAAACTTCAGGGGAGCCTGTGGGAAAGGATGAATTCTGCTGCAGCCATTCTACATCCAAAGAAGGCCCTTTTCAGTGCAAGATCCTTATGCTACCAATGGCACTGGAGCACGAGCATGTCTGTGTGTTTGTATAAATAATAGCTGTGGGAATGGGAGGGAGCAGTGGCAGATAGTCAAGGAGTTAAGTGGAAGTCAAAATTAAGTGGGAATTTTGAGGCTTATTTGATGTAACACTTGGCTTTGAGGACGGAGGAAGTTGGACTTGAAGCCAACCTGCAAATTACAGCCCAGCCTCATTAGAAATTAGCCGGTAGTAATCAGAGAGCCTTAACTGAGTGTAAAAGTATCTTTAATCTAGAGATGTGGGATTCTGTTGGGTGACTATTGCTCTTTCTCTCATAGGCTGAATTAGCTAACAAAAACAAATCCATCAATACATCCAATATAAATTTTCAGCTCACCTCTGCTGAGCTTTGATTTATCACCAATATCCAAAATGAAGCAAGGTTTGTCTTGGAACAGTTTACACAGGACTAACATTCATGTGATTGTGACTTTCACTGAAATGAGTATAACTGCTAGTCTGTAGATGTGATGAGAAAATAATGTATCTAGAGCCACTTCATCTACTTCATGTATGGAAGTTACAAACCACAATCTCCACTGAGACTCTATGTAAAACTGCAAATTTTAGATCTATTGAATTACTTTAGCTTTTCCTTGATCTAACTGAGGCTAAACATTGGCCTATATATGATCTTTTTATATTTTTAGTATTTAGTTTACACCCATCACTCAGAAGTATAAAGCTCATCTGCTAATGTAGGTTTATTAAAAATTGCTGGAGTCCAAGGATGAGATTTTCATTGCATTAGTAAAGCAAATGGCAAAATCCACAAGAAGGACTAGAATTTTACTGTAAAACCTGATTTTTAGAAGATTGAAAAATTAGAGTAAAAATGGTATAAATATCTGTCTTAAGTGTTTCAAGGAGATAAGAGCTGCATGAATGAAGTCCACCCAAACCAGTGAAAAAACCCTATTATCTTCAATGGATTTTGTGTCAGATACTCTGAAAAAAGAGCTCAAACAATATCTTTATCAGCATTGACATTTTCTATTTAAATGGATTATTTTCCGATCAAGCTGGTTTTTTTCAATAAACTAGAAGTTTCTAGCCAGGAGAGAAATTTCTAAACCAAAGTCTTATCCTAGACACCAGGTTAACTTACGCTTCTTTGCTTCAGGATAGCCACAAACATTTTTGTATTTTGAAATTAGTGAGATTCTTAGATCAATCATGTGTGACATGGTGAAGTTGTAAGGGCATATTTGGCAAAGGCTATTGCCTTTTCTTCCTTCAGATCTGCCTCATTGCTGGCTGAACTAGCTTGCTATATAGCATGCAGACATGGGAAGTGTTGAGGTGCCCAAGGCTGGAAGGACAGGATTTAAACAAAAGGGAATATATATATTCAGATGGGGCATTGAGAGAGACATCTGACTCATGTCGTATTGTAAAACAGAGCTCGTGGCTCTGAAGAGCCAAAACTGCTTTAAAAAAATGCTAACAGTCTAAAGTCCTGGTGATTTCTGCAAGCTAGAAGGAGTGCCCTTGGGCAGCTCATCGGTGTGGGAGAGTGGGGAGGCTGCCCCAGCCCATGGCCCATTGCCTGTGTGAGTCACAGGGCCAGCGGTGGGGCTGGGAGCAGGACAGTCTGGGGCAGGCAGGAGCTCTTCCCCAAAGCCTCCAGCCTGTGAGAAACGGCTGATTCATGACGTGTTCCTGGGGCCTCTGCATTACACCCTGCTGGCCCGGCACCAAAACGTAAGAGGCTTTGCTGTCTGCATCCTCTTGTCACCACAGTTCGATGGCCAAATCCCACGGACTTTGTTTAAGCCTTACTCAGATGAACCACCCATTGAGTCAATGGAAATCTCTTCCGAGCAGGGCTTGAATGAGGAAGTTGAAGAAGGTGTTGCCAAGGGGACAGCTGGACCAGGTGACCTACCTGGTCTTTTCTACCTAACACTTTAATGGACAGAAAAATACCATGCGGGAGCCTGCAGTGTGTTGGGAAAGAGGAGCAAGCAAACTGCTGAAGTAGCAGTGCTGGAAGGCATTAGGGCTTAGGGTGGTTTAATTTTCCTGGTGCTGCTGCTGGGAAGTAATTCTTGCTTCATCAGTGCACAGGTCCTTTCAGCACACTTTCAGTCGTGCTGCAGACCGGCAGCACGGCCATAGCCGTGCATCACCCCCGAGCAGCACAGCCCTTGGGCTGCTCACGCTGGCTGCAGGGCTGCGCTCCTCTCCAGTCCTGCTCCTCTCAGTCCTGTGGCCACTGTCTGGCATGGAAAAGGCCTTTGTAAGAGGGCCCTACATTTTGAAGTGAGCAGAGTTTTAATACAAAGAATGCTAGATTTTACTATGTGTATGTGTGTGTGTGTAAGTATATATGAAAAGAGGGAGAAAGAGACTTTATATGTACACACATGCATGCACATATTTATTTACAAAGACTGCACCTTTTAAAGATAAAGAAGTTTATAAAAACAGCAGTGAGATGGAGTCAAACTTTGGGGTGTAGCACTTGAGCTCTGGTCTCTGGCATCATGTTTCTTGTTAGCCTCAGTATTCTCATTTGAAAAGTCATTTATATTGATATTATTACTGGACACGTGACTCATAGCTGCGATGTAGAGGTTAATTAGCTACAAAGTTTGGAAGCTCATGGAAGATGAAGAGTGCTACAGTGTGTTGTTGCTGTGTTGCTGTTTATTTCTGCGGTAGGTCTGGCTGACGGTGCGCTGTGTACCACTGTGTGCGGGTGTAAGTGCAGGCCCGCGATGCACGTGTTGCCCTGTGCTCTCCAGTTCAGAAGCACTGAGGTCCTGATGAATAATCAAAGGGATTTGGTAATAGTACCTTAAAGAACTGGTGGGGACCACAAAACTGCAAAGTTGCTGCAGGTAACATCCTCTTGGTTTTCCTTGATTTGCCAGATGTACCTGCTGACTGGGCAAGTATTCATGCCAGCTGCATGGTAAGGCGGTGCAAAGCAGAATCTCCTCGCATCTTCTTTTCAGTTTGTTTTCTGGGGGAGAGATGACTGTTTCCTCCTCCCCCCCTTCTCTGTGCTCGCTGCTCCTCTGGCCAGGATGACTGGTGTGGGCGGTGTGTCCCCCTGAGCACTGTGAGGAACTCCCTGACTTCCTCCCCTGGAGCCCAAATGCCTTCTTTGATTTTCCTGACGCCTGTCACCCTGCCACTGCCGCTGCTGATGTCCCCAGTGCCAGGGACACTGCACATGCAGGAGTTCTTCATGAAGCGTGGGGGTCAGCAAGAGCCTCTCACAAGCCTGCGTTCACCACTGGTCTCGACAGCTCCAGTGTGTGAAGACCAGTGGTGGAGAGGTGAAGCTCAGCCACCGCCGGCTCTGCCCTGGCTACCCTCCCTTGGTGCAGTGGCTGCCCCCCCAGCCGCTGGCCTGGTGCTCCTAAATATATGACTGCCTCCATCTTGTCACCCTGCCACAGCTCACCCTCTCGCTGATGTGCAACGGGTACTATATTTACCCAAGAGAGTCATGAAAATTGCCATGACAATGATTGTGGTTGCTTGGGAATGCAAGGAGCTAATTTTGCCTGAATAATAAGACACAGAGTCATCTGTCTCCCTCAGTAAAGCAATGAGGGGTTTATGCAGGTGAGAACAGGTAATCTTTGTGAGGGCATAATTGCAAAATACGAAAATGTTCTCATATCAGTTCAGACCGGTGACTAATAAATAGCTCTAATGTGCTAATGGCTGAAGTTTGATGCACTCGCTCGTTGTGCTGAAGATCTGTAGGAAAGCTGAGCATCCCTGCCCCCTCGTTTCACCACCAAAGAGAAAAAAAATCCCAACTTTAGCCTGAAAATAACTCTCTACTGTACATCTTCGCCCAGGGCAAATTTTTCACCGGTGAGTAACAGCATTTTCACAATCCACCTTTTATATTTATCACTCTAATGCTATGTAGTATGCCAAAGTTCATTTAAAGGAGACTACAGCCTTTGCTTTTGGAAATCTGGAGGGGAAGAGTAAGATATCTACCAAAACCTAAAACTTTCTCAGCTAGTGCTTTTCCTTCTCCATCACCCTCCATCATGAAACCTGTGAAGACCTGTTTGGTGAAATGGTGACAAAGATCCTATCCAAACAGACTAAAAAAACACTAAAAAAGTTCCCTGTTTGTTCCAGGAATGTTCCAGTGTCTCCGAACAAACAGAAAAGCCAATCCCAGCAATGCAATGGCCCCACAGAGGCACACAGGTTTGGAAGAGGACGGCTGCGATGGACGGGTGCTTCCTCTGTGTGCGCTGGAGCCGTTGACACGTTGGCCCGGGAGCTCAGAGCCCCGGTGCACACCTCCATCATGAATAACAGCAAGGGGCTGACTTTGTAGACGGTTTAGAAAGAAGTGATTTCAGACATTCATTAGCTTTTCCCAACCCAGACGCAGCAGTTCCCCTGCAAAGTTGAGAAAGTGTTTTCTGCCGCACCTGACTGCAAGCGGCACTGAGCAAATATGTACAGGCACAAACACACCCCCCTCCCAGCACAGTGGTTTAAGGCAGCTTGCAGCTGTGTCTGAGGCACTTCTGTGCTCGGTTTCAGTCTGCAGGAGCAATTAGCCTTCAAAGGCGTTGGTCAGATGCAGTGGAGGGTACTGGTGGCTTTAAAACTGCTCCCAGGAATTAGATAAACAGTCTCTTAGGGCTCAGAAGAAATCTCTCTATCACTCTTAAAATTTTTTTTGGTGTCTTGCACTTTTAGTAAGTGACAGTTTTGCAAATTGCTAGTAAAGAACTTAAATGTCTAATTAAATCTCGAAGATGTACAAGAGTTTGAAGAGCGTGATTGATGCCCACAAAGGTATGGCTGCCTAATGGAGTCGTCCTGACAGCAATCGCAAAAGCCCATTTAACGGCTGATGTCTTGTTGTGATCCATGTTGTCATTTTTTCATTACTGATTAAAATTAAAAATCTGCTTGGCAAATCCATTGTAAAAATTTCCTTCATGAAAATCGACGGGTACAAATTATTTTGTCAATCGCCTGGCAATCAAACTGTGACTGAAGACTGTTTCATGCCCATAGATTTTTTTTTTTCTCTTCTTTTTGCTCATGCCAGTGAGTTTTCATAGCAAAGTTTTTTAAGCGTAGGTGGCAGTCTTGGCAATGCTTAATTTTTTTTTTAAATAAATAAAGCTACAGCTCTATATTTTAATGAAATGTTTTGTTTATGTTGTCTTCCCATTCCCATTTGAAAGCAAATGGGAATGTTCCTCACTTTGAAAGTTGGGCTATGCTACTTAATTGTCTAATGCTGTGTAATGACAGGTGAATAATAGTAATAAAAGCCTTTATTAGGATAAAATCTGTTTTGAGAGTGGAAGCGTAAACTGTCTAAAATGTAAAACTGAAAAAAAAGAGGAAAAAAACAGCCAAGCCTTGTGATGCTACATTCACTATAGCTAGAAGATATTATGGCTCCAATTCTTGGTGGGGTTTCCAGCTTGGTGTTCTCATGTGTGGGTGCAGCGGCCCTGGGTGAGCTCTCCCAGGGTGAGCTCGGCACCTCACCAGGGCTGGGCTGCAAATCCCCTGCGAGGGCTGAGCCCTGGCACCATGGCTGGAGTGTCCAGGTACCTGCCGGGATGGCAAAGTGGGGTGAGGCTGTGCATGAGCACTGATGGACTCCTTGCAAAAACTGCACCGAGGGCTTGGTAGTGTATAGTTCACTGTCAGAGGAAAGTCATTTAGAGATCCTAATTTCTCTGTAAAATTCAAAAGATGCTTTACTCTGGCTAAAAACACACAGACAACTCAAGCAGCAAGAAAAACATTATTGTCCCATTAATAAACCTTTTCCCCACTTAATTGATATTTCTGCTTCTCATAATTGAGTCTCATCACTGAGTATAAATTAAAGATTATAAAAATAGCTCTCCATAGCTGATATGTGTGCTGGTTTCAAGTTTGATCTCTGTTGCTGTTCATGCCTATCTAATCTAATCAATGTATCTTTTTCTGCAGGTTCTTATATCACCACTGTAAATACTTCTTATTTCAGAGAACAAGGGAAAAGGAATGTTTTGTTTAAGAAGCAGAGTTGCTTCTTTATTGTGATCTTTAAATTAAAATCTTGAAATTTATTGTGTGCCTTATATCTTCCCTCTAAACTCTTCTGAAAAAAAGAGTGCATTGTTCGTGCTGGACAAGTAAAAATTTTCTAAATCATTTTCTCCTTGTTTTAAGTTTATTACAAAGACCATCATGTTTTGAACATGAGCATTTTATTAGTAACCTTCTCAGGGCTGTGTAATATTTAGAGCAAAATAAAGAGCTTGCAAGCAACTTTACAGTAAATATATTTATGCTTATGTGAAATGTGTTGCAGATTTTAATGTGACGACCTTGTCTGCTTGTGGCAAAATGTATTTGTATGATGGTGTTTTTGGAAAGGACTGACACACTCTACCCCAGAGTAAAGTGGTGGAAAATAATTACTGGGAGAAAGCTGGCAGCCCAAGTCCCAGTTTTAAAGACTCTTCAATGCTTCTGGGGATATGCTTTAGGCATTAGTACCTGGAACTGGTGTCTTTTTATTGCTGCTTAAATTTGAATGTTACAACAACATTAATAAGAACAATAACATTTTTTTCTTGAAATGCTAATTTCAAGAATAAAATGGATGTTTTGACCTTTCCTGTAGAGAGTTGTGAAAGTATGTGCTTCCAAAAGTTGTGTACTATGTATCTACCCGGGACCTGGCAGAGCACAGTGTGCTACGAGCCACGTGCTGTCTACAGCTTGGCGCTGAGCTCCCCTCCGGAGGGGACTTGCAGAACCGAAGACCCTCATCCACACATGCTCCTTTTTAACTACGAGTTTCCCCAATCTTTCTAGCTGGGAGAGGCGGATCTGAGCTATTGCAGCCTGTTTTTGGTAACCTTGCATACTGAACTGGTACTCTGGGCCAAAATACTGGCAGCACGATGGGACTACTGCTGCTCTCCAAACAATTGCACAGGGTTTTTGCTGCTTCATCGGTTATTGTTCGTGGCATGTGTAATAAGTGAAAACAATGGGTTGGAGTAGAATAAGGAAACAAACAAAATAACAATGAGAACACCAAAACAACAACAGCAAAAAAACCCCAAGTTTACATGTTTTTAATAATGTTAATGTGACTGAGAGAAAGGCCAAGGAATTTTAGCCATGTGGGATGTCACTCTTTATTTCTGCCTCTGAGGCAAAAGCAAAGCAAAATGCTTAATAGTTTGAGCTTGGAGCAGGGTGTTAACCTCAGTTTACGAAAGGTTATTATTTATTTTACAGTAGTGCCCCAAATGTGCCAGCTGCTACATAAAAATACTGGGAAACATGCTTTTTCCCCTGAGAGTTGGTATGATGCGACCCCTCTTTAAGGCTCTCTGCAGGGTTTGAGCCTGAGGCTTACATGCATTCAAAATGTGTACACACTGACAATTTTCCCACTCTGCCATCATATCATGTCTCCATTACAGGGTAAAATCCTGGCATGTACCATCCTTCATCCCACAGCCCTTTTTCCATGGAATGAAAGCAGGAGTGTGGGTTTGGAGGCATGCTGGGAGGATTAAATGACAAAATGCCCTGGTGTGCTATGGTGCTCTTTGGCCTCAGAAGTTGGACATAGCAGGATTTAGGGGTACAAAACTGAATTTGGGTAGCTAAATCTGAAAATATAATTCACAGAACTCTCACCTAACCTCATACCTTTGATTAATTTACAGCTACCTCTATTAAAATTACAGCAGAAGCTCAGCAAAACTGACGTCTCTGTGGGACTGAACTTAGTGCCTAACATACCTGAGGTGGTCAGTGGTTCTCTGGAGGGCAACACGGGCAAGGTTATAAATGTTCAAAAGTTTTTTGGGTTTGGACTCATCTTTACATATACAGACATGTTATTCACTTGCTTAAATGTTTGGGCTTAAGTCGTTACTGAAGCTGCATGTATGTATAAACACACCTAGCAATGGAATTCATTGCAGAGATTGTCTGCCATTACTCTTAGTAAAAATAATGGAAGATCCAGGGTCCAAATTCCTCATAAAGTATTACAGTGTCATCTGACTGAAGGGATTTTTGGGTTAGTGCTGTGACTTGCCAGAGTTTTGTTTTAATGAACGCTGTTTAATCAGAAATGTCTGATTCACAAAAAAAAAAAATATTGTTTGCAGAAAAGAGCTTGTTTCAATGCATTTCTCTAAAGACTGTAACTTTTTATACATGTGTGAAAATGTTAAACGAAGTTTAAAACAGAGAATGTCCATCTTTCTCTGAAATTAGTTTTTGTTTGAAATGTATATTATACACACGCAGTAGATGTCATATATAATAACACATCCTATACAATATGCATGTACACTGGAGTATTATTCTGTGCAAATACAACATACTAAGTCATTCTGTACCTTTATATAGCTATAAGAGGCTGAATGTTTCAAGAAAAAACAGAATCCTTCAAGATTTTTGCCCTTGTGGGTGCAATATGTCCAAAGTGAGCTGGAACCAGTCTTTTGCATTTCTTTGTATATGCTTGGATTCAGTGCATGGACAGATGTGACCCTGTCACAAATATTAGTGAACCTAATCTAAAATAATCTTTAGTGGCATTGTACTATGTCTTTCATCTTTAACCTGTCAAGGTAATAGTTATGGTGATACTCACTTTCCTTAGTCTTTCTCTGAACATGAATGACCAAGTTAGGAATCTGATTTCTCTAAAGACTCAGGCAGACACAGGCTCCTCTGGTGAGTGAAGGACAGAAAATAGGCTTGTGTTCCTCACCTTCCTGAAGATGCTATATCTAATTCAGCTTCTCCACTTAGGGGCCTATACTTAGCTACAATATGTGGTAGCATGAGTTTCACCGTGGGCTGTATACTACTGCTGGGGAAACCAGGTTCTTATTTAGGAGGTTGAAGCCTCTGCTGTCACGTCTTTGCTTCCCTGTTGCCTGAGCGGGCTGTACTGAGGTGACAGCAGGTACGTCTGTCTGTACTGGAGTCATGCCTCCTGACTGCAGCACAGAGATAACCTTTGTGTTCAGGAATACGTGTGACATATGCATGGCATACATATCAAGTATTTCAACTTTTGCCCTAGAGTGTGTTAATAATTGTCTGTATGTGCTAAATACATTACCATTTACTAAATTAATTATCCTTTATTCTTACATTAGACATTCTATGGTGATCCCATCAGTCTAGTGTCACTGAGTTGATAATCACATAATAAGTTTTAAATCACATGATATTTCATATTGAACCATTTCCAGAAGTTATTTACCTTTAAGACCTGTTACATTTAAATGTTCTTGTGATGCTGGGATCAGAGTCTAGACTGAAAACAGTTTAAAAGCAGGAACCTTGTATTTGAATGGGGAATGATTAGGTTGTGGGTTGGCAAATATTTTTGCCAGCAATGAAGTTAATTCAAAAAAGTAATGACATATAAAAATGTTAGAGACTAGATGACACTCATTTTTTTCCCATGGTTGTAGGAATTTCTCTATAATATTAAATATCTCAAAGCTAATGAGACAGTTACCACTTACAAACACAGCTAGTGCATAATCTTGAAGTGGTATAATTCTGTAAAACTGCACTACATGATCACAATTATCTACAGCTTTTTAATTACCTTCAGGGACACACTATAGCTCATAAATCTAAGTTTTCATATTTGCAGAGTTTTTCTCCCAGGAACAGTGGTTTTGGAAAAGAAAACAATTTTTTGAGAGTGTATAAAGTATTTGAAAATAAAGAAGTTCCTCTCAACGTGGACTATAACTGAGGTCAGAAACTGGACCCTTTCACTTTTGAGAGCTGGTAGGTTAATGCCTCATTACGTCCCAATAGTCAAGGGATTAACAGTGTTTCCATTACATGCTCCTGTTTTGAGAGGTTAATATCTCAGCCTATAAAAATTTGCTGTGTGCTGAAACTTGGCACACAAGGTCTCGGCACGGGAGAAACTTGTTTTTACGGAATATGGTTTAAATCACTTGGATATTTTTTAAGTTACAAGAAAGCAAAAAAAAAAAAAACAAGAAAAAAAGAAAAGGCAGAAGTTTGTGGTTTCACACTGGGATTTTTTATGGTCCTAAAAATGCAAAACTAGCTTTGACTTAAGCAATGTAATTTTGCATAACGTAAGCTATTGTCTCTCAGTATTAAACAGACCCTTGCAAACTTATGCCATTTCAGGTTCCTGACCACTTTTTTTACCCCGTTTTCAGTCTTAGCTTTCATTTCTGATTAAAGTGAATGTAAAATCTAAAGTGAAACCAGGTGAAACTATATTGCACTTTGAGAAAACATCGTGTTTCAAAAATTCCTATCAAGATTTCTCGATGTTACATGAGCATCCCTTAAAATTAAGCTTCAGATGCCTCAGACTCACCTCAGCATTTCTCTCCTGGTGTTAACGTACCTGCAATTGTATTAGCGACACTCCAGAGACCTGAATGAGGAAGGTAAGAGATTTTGTTGACCTGAGTGAAAAACTTACAAGAGAACTTAAACTGTTTTAGTAGCTGCTGCTCTCAGATAAATGGTCATTTATCTTGGCATTCACAGGCTCACTTCTGTTTTTTAGGCCAAATTCTGCAGCACCTACAACTGCACTACTGAGGCAAAAATGTATGTGTCATATATTTAACAGTAAGGATCAAAATTTGTTTCAACTTTAATTGTTCTTGCATCTGATGTATCTTAAATCCCATTAGTTTTTCTGTCATCCCTATTCACCCTATTGTAGTTAAAATATCTTACCCCACTTGAGGGATTAGCATTCAGCCTTAAAAATATCCAGTTTACGCTGGAGATTTAGTATTAAAACCATCAGTTTATAAAATAATTCTTCAAGAAAATTTAGAAATAATAGAAAGTTGGACATCAAGTATATACAAATGTCATGAAATCTGTGGTTCTGAACTTTTTTGGTACATTCCAGAAGCTAAAAAAATAACTTTGTTTTGTTGATTTACAAGACACAGCACTTACACAAAAAATCTACAAAATTTTCATTGAGGCAAACAAGTAAATAGATTGAAAAGTCATTTGTGTTTTGCTTGTGTAAGGAGTGGAGCTGGGTTCTGTTATAGAGCAATGTGCTTTTCAAAGAGCACTTTGAATGGCTGGGACAGAAAGAAAGCACTGCAATTAATTAGTTATTTTGGTTTTTTTCACATTCACATCTTTGTCCATTTTCTCAATGGGAATATTTAGCACTCCAATTCAGTTTATGTATTGCTGCTGGTAAGTGACATGACAGATTGTTGTGGTCTGCAGGGCCAAAAGCTGCTTTTAGAAAAATCAAAATGAAATGAGTTTGAAAGGTAGTGTAGACAGACTTTCACTTGCGTGAAGCCAGCTAGATTTGGTGATGGCACCATGGACCTCAGCAGGGTCCAGCTCTCCTGCCAAGAGAGCTGAAAGCTGACCTGAGTATCCCTACGGTACTGCAGTCTGCGGCACTGGCATACCTAGCTTATTACTCCACATCCTTTCCCTAGAAAAGTTATACACAACTGTATATGTAAATACAGAGATATAGCGTATGATATCTGTGATGCATTTACCAAAAGGGACATGAGAAGAATGCTATTAAGTGTCAGCTGAGGCCCCAGGAGTCAAACTATACTGGCTTTAAGTTTTCCTGTGAAACTGAAAATTGGTATCTTGTTAGCAGGCTTAAAATACTAATCTTTAGTCATGCTAATTACATGAACTGAAGAATATGAAAAAAAAAAGAAAAAAGAAAGAGAATCTACTTTTCCCACAGGACTCTCTGGAATGAATCAAAGTTGTGTAGTCAGAAAATGTGTTGTCCATAGGAGCCTTGAGACTCAAACCTGCCCTGTGTGCTCTTCCTGGCCCATGTCAGCAGTGAAGTGGGAGGCATCACTCAGTAGTAAGCACTAAGAGCAAAAATAAACTACATCAGTAAACAGAAGAGGAGTTGATGTTGCATGCTGCTGGTTCCCAGCCCAGTTAATCTGAAAAGCATTTTCTTTTCCTTAAGGAAAGTAAAAACACAGTTGTATTTTGGTGGTGACTGATGTGGAGTGGAAGAGAGACACTAGGGTGGCCCATGAGCAATAACAGAAAGAGACAAACTTTAAGTGCCATTGACGGAAATAATTTTTCATCAATTTATAACTCTGCCAAATCTGAAGATACTTCCACAGGGCAGGCAAAAGACACCTCCCTAGCCAAAAACCTACTCCTGTGCCAGGTTTCACAGCCTAACTGCAAGCAGTGGTGGTATTTTAGTTCTCCGATAAAGCTGCCAGAAGGCTTTTAATCATGGAATATGTTAGACAACCTAAGTACAGGAGTCATTGCCACTTTATAATGCTGTGCTCTAACCCTAACACATTCATATGTATATGTGTATTTCAGATGACATCTTTGTAGGAACTTTTTCAGATGAACGTTACTGTTCATATTGCACCTTTACAAAGTATGCTATCACTGAAAATGCTTGAGTAATTTCATATGTAAATTGTTGGCATGGAAAAGTTATTGCAACCACAGCCCAGCAGTAACCTTGGCTTCCTGATTTTCAGTAAATTTTCCCTTTTTATATTTTCAAGAATAAGTGTTTTCAAGGTTATGGTCATTACACCAACTATTTTTCCATTTCTACTTTAGAATGACATACTACTCCAAGGCAGCCTAGGGAGGAATTGTGTTGCAAGTGATGTGAAAGGATTTAAAAGAGGAGGAAAAGGCATAATTTTGGCAAGAGATTTCTGACTTTTTTAAGTATAAAAAATAATAAATATGGATTGGATTCTCCATAAAGGAACTGCAACATTCAGTCTCTTGCCATTTCAAATGGTACGGTATTTTTTTATATCCCTTTCTGTCCTAATCTCTTTTCTGATGTTGTTGTGTTGTATTGTGTTGATAAGAGGCTATCTTGGGGCCAGCAAGGGATAAGATGTTAATAAAATTCTTGTTTGCTGTTACAGAATCAAACAATTTAAGTGTAGTCTGAGGTTTCATGTCAAATTATTGCTGGCTTCTCTTTGTATCAATTGCTGTGAGAAATATCTCTTAACCCTTTATGAAGGCACAAAAACCAAAATAACCCAGAAATCTTTCAAGATATAAAGAATTAAGTTTAGAAGAAAAGCTTTCATTTATTTATTTTCTCTTTAGCAACATGGAGTCCTTTTTGAGGAAGTCCCTGTTTGTCAGCCTCTCAGATGAGATGACATTTAAAGCTGATTGGAAAACTTCAACTTTTTTTATCACCAAAAAAAAACCCAGAGAAAAAAGAGAAAAAGCAGTTCCTTTGAAATCAAAATGCCAAACTTTGATTTAGAAGAGAAACAAACCACCTTGCTTCCACATTTTAAATTCAAGAGTTTTCATTTTTTGTTTTGAGATATTCTATTTATTGTATCTGCCATAATGACAAAATAAAAGGGTAAAAATTGATATGAAAAGTTTGCGGTTTTATTGGAGAAATATTTTTTCTTCAACTCCAATCAGTTTTGAGGTAAATTTCTGTTCATAATTAATCGAAAATTTGCAGGAATATTTCCGTGATTCAGAAATAATCAAGCAATTTTTTTTCTCCCCTTTCCCAGAAAAGTCCACCCAAAAGCAGTATATCAGCCAGCTATAATGTTTAGAATTAAATGGGGTTTTTTTGGTAAAATTAGAAATAGTTGAACTGCTGTTGTTGTAGCAGTCCAATCCCAATTTTTTAAAGAAAAGAACAGACAAAAATAGGAAGCTTGAATAAATAATAGCAATGGCAGAAAATACGGCTTCACTTTCCAATGCATACTTTTGTTAGCTGTTGAGCTTCTGGGAAATTACACAAGCACAACAGAGGGTCTTAGGCACAGAGAAACTTGGCAAAATTTTACCAAGATCAGCCTGTTTAATGAACTGTGATTACTTGCGTCTCTATTTATAATTCTCAGAAGTGATACAAAATGTGAATTTGCCTGGCCCCACCAACACAGGCTCTTTTTAGACAGAGATAGAAAGGTAGTGTGGTGGGAAAGCAAAATGTTAGGTTGGGGTGGATGGAAAAAACTAATGTTTCTATCCCAGATATGGCTTAAGATTTAGTTACAGCCCATGAACACAGTGATGCCATCTGGTTTCAGCCCACCTAGTGAGGATATTGCAGATGATCAGCAGTGCCATGGTGAATGATGTGGCCCTAGATACTGGTATGATTGGCAACAGCTGTATTGGTAAAGCTCATTTCTTCCAGACTATCTATCTCATGGTTTCCTTCAGCGACTCCCAAATAAATATTGTGCAGAAAAAAACCCTTGCATCCATGTCATTGAAGTGAACCCAACAAAATACATTCTGGTGATTTGAGCTGTATACATTTTCTCCTGTTTCTAGACTCTCTGAGCTTGTTGTCATGCCAGCTTGTGACTTCACCAGGTAGCTCAAGGACCCCATAGCTAAGCTACTTCAATAATTAGTAGGCAAAATTGACCAGTTTCTGTTAGCATTCCTACTTTATATGACATTAACAAAATTAATATAATGGGTGAGCTGGACTTCTGTAACCTTGGACAACTTAGATTGCAATTCTCTATGTAACAGTTGTCAAGTTACTCCAAAGCACTTCAAGGCTCTCTGAAATTGTAGTGTTGCACAGAGATAGTGAGGTTTGTAAAGAAACTGGAGACGTTCTGGGAAGGAACAGTTATTCAATATTAGCAAATATTACTTGAGGAAAATCACTTCGCCTTTAATGTTGAAAGGAGTTTTTTGTATAATGACCTACAGCAGAAATACAGAAATGCAACCAACACAAACCCACCATTTTGTATCAGGAATATTTTAAAGCGGGAACATATCTTCGGGGTTGATTTTTCAAACCTCAAAAGACTACTTGAAAATAAAAAGAAGGAAAAAAAAAGAAGAAAGAAATCAAGGCCAAATCTCACAAAACTTCCTTCACACAAGTTTCATTGAAGTGAGGCAGTATACCTGCATAAGTAAAGTCTACTTTAAGATGTATAGCTTTGCAAGAAAGCTCCTCTCCTCTCCTCTCCTCTCCTCTCCATCTTCTTGTGATTTTTAGTCTACTACCCTTTGGAAAATTTAATAATAAAATTCTTTTTGGAATTGCTTATAAAAGAAATACCAGTACCATTTATTTTTCTTTTTTGTTTGTTTGTTTTGTTTTTAATGCCCACACAGTTTTAGATTAGGAGCTGGGAGTCTCCTTATAGAAGTGAAAGAGTCTGACAATGCTGTGTGTGAGGAAACTGGGTTAAAAATTCTTTCCTTTTTGAGCCAAAATGTCGTCTTGGTATTCCTCTTTCTTCAACTTCCAAGCTGCTTTCTCAGTCACAGTTTGTCTCTCCCCGCCCCCCCCCCAACACATATACACAAAAGGTTTTCTCCTTTATGCCTGCAAAGCCTACAATACCATTTTTGGACAGGAGAATGCAATGTGTGTAGAATAATTTAAGTGACTTTCAATTACATTTTCAGTAAGAAACTAAGCTATCCAGGGTTGCATGTATACATCTCAGAGGACATTCTACCCATAGAACTGTTTGGTTCATGTTTGACAAAGCAGTGATGTGACAAAGCTTATGGCAAGTGCTGCACAAAGATTCTGGGTATTAAGGAAATTAAATGGTTTCAAAATAAAAGAAACCCTATGGTAATGTGTTCTTTAGCAGTGGATTGCATACTGGTCAAATTCAATGACTCTAACACTTCTGAAAAAAGTAGAATACATATAATGTCAGAAATAAGCTGGTCTAAATGAAAGGCTTCTATGCTAACATTTGCCTTTTATATAACTTGTTACTACAGTAATAGAGTTCTCAGTAAATTTCAAACCAAAATTTTCATCTCAAGTGTTTTTGGAAGGGTATTATTACAGACCTTCTAATTTCCACTGCAGCTAAGCATGTATTAATAACAAGGAGGGCTAAGGAAACTGCTGGTATATCCAGTAGCGCTTGACATTTAGTAGATGAATTAAAGTTTACAGTCAAATTGGTTTTTAACTAATAACATTAGAGATCTTTGTTATGAGTGTCCATCTTTTTCTTTTTCTTTCTTTCTTTCTTTCCTTCTTTCCTTCTTTCCTTCTTTCCTTCTTTCTTTCTTTTTTCCTTTCTTCTTTCTTTCTCATTTCTTGCCTTCTCACTTTCTTGCTTGCTTTCTCTCTTTCTGTCTCTCATTCTTTCTTCTCCCTTTTCCAGCACTCTCTCTCCTTTCTCTCTCTCTCTTCTTTCTCTCTCTCCCCCCTCTTTTTTCTCTTTTGTTCCCTCTTTTGCTCCCTTCCCTTCCCTTCCCTTCCCTTCCCTT
>VYZW01034906.1:2104-47549 GCA_013401315.1 Balaeniceps rex | reverse complement strand
GGGAGAGATCACTCACCAATTACTGTCATGGGCAAAATACACTGGACTCGGGGAAAAATCAGTTTAATTTATTACCAATCAAAACAGAGTAGGATAATGAGAAATGAAACCAAATCTTAAAACACCTTCCCTCCACCCCTCCCTTCTTCCTGGGCTCAACTTCACTCCCAATTTTCTCTACCTCCTCCCCCCGAGCGGTGCAGGGGGACCAGGAATGGGGGTTGAAGTCAGTTCATCACACATTGTCTCTGCTGCTCCTTTCCTCCTCAAGGGGAGAACTCCTCACGCTCTTCCCCTGCTCCAGCGTGGGGTCCCTCCCATGGGAGACAGTTCTTCATGAACTGCTCCAGCGTGGGTCCCTTCCACGGGGTGCTGTCCTACAGGAGCAGACTGCTCCAGCATGGGTACCACATGGGTCCACAAGTCCTGCTCCAGCATGGGCTTCTCTCTCTCCACAAGTCCTGTCAGGAGCCTGCTTCAGCACAGGCTTCCCACAGGGTCACAGCCTCCTTTGGGCATCCACCTGCTCTAGTGTGGGGTCCTCCACAGGCTGCAGGTGGATATCTGCTCCACCGTTAATCTCCATGGGCTGCAGGTGGACAGCCTGCCTCACCATGGTCTTCATCACAGGCTGCAGGGGAATCTCTGCTCTGGCGCCTGGAGCACCTCCTCGCCCTCCTTCTTCACTGACTGGGTGTCTGCATAGACCTTCCTCTCACATATTCTCGCTCCAGCTGCAGTTTGTGTCCCGTTGGGGTTTTTTTTTCCCCTTTTTAAATATGTTATCCCAGAGGTGCTAGCACTGTTGCCGATGGGCTCAGCCTTGGCCAGTGGCGGGTCCGTCTTGGAGCCAGCTGGCATTGGCTCTGTTGGACATAGGGGAAGCTTCTAGCACCTTCTCACAGGAGCCACCCCTGTAGCCCCTGCCGCTACTGAAACCTTGCCACGCAAACCCAATAAACACTCAAAGAGGTTAATCTCCGCTTAAATCATAGGTGAATTCAGCCTGTGAAATTGTTTGAAAGTAAGCTAAGCTGACTTGTATGATTTATGGTTTTTCAGAGCAGTTCTTACAACTGGATAAAATAGATACCATTCAGTTATTTTACTTTGTGTTTGGGAAAAAATCCCAACACCCAAACCAAAATCACAAGAGCCATCTTCAAAACATTACTCTGTGCTGTCATGTATTTCTTAGTCATTCTCACTAAGAATGTTACTAAAATGAAGAATACTGACCATTTCTCAAGCTACTTAAATAATAATTTGCATATCTCTTGTTTTTCAAATCATTATTCAGATGCATACAACTGTCCTAAATGTGCACTGCAGTTGTGAGATAGATCTTAAAACAAGGAGATATTGTATAACTCAAGCAGGGTTTTCATATCTGAGTGTTTGCAAAAACAGCTATTAAATGCTTGGAGTTGCAAGAAATCTAAAATCCGGCAATGAGAGGGGAAAAAAAGAAGAGAGAGGCTGTGACATGCAGGAGTATTCATGCTGTGCTGAAGCGTGCATGCTGTGCCACCTCTCAGGTGTGGTATTTCAGGTGGGAGGGGGGCATTTGTCAGTTTATGTCTTTGTTGGTGTTTGGTAGTGGTAAAATCTTTCTTTCCCACGGCAAGGCAGATGAAATGCAGGACTTTTCTCCTGAAGAGCTGATTCCTCTGGAGCCTGAGAGCTGCTCCTGCCTGGCAGGAAGTGGGGCTCTAGTCACAGCCGAGCTGGCCATATTTCTGGCCGCACCTTCTCCCCGGTGAAGAGGCAGTGCAGACAGGCTCTGTGAATGCCCCTGCACACCCAGCTTTCCCTCACCTGCCCCAGGGGCACATTCAAGCAGAGGCACATGCCTTTCTCCTGCTGCATGTCGCCCATCTCTGGCATCCTCAGGAACGGCTGGTGCTGTAGCCCACCTCTGCCTCTGGGGCCCACATGCAGAGGCGAGGGGCTGGAGCAAAGCCCCCTTGCTTTTGGGGTGGGGAGAACCCGCAGCTGTGTCCTTGGGAGAGCTGGTTAAGTAGAAAGGATTGAAAATGTGCTTTTGGGCTGAGTGGGTGGGGGTTATGGTAACAGGCCTGGCCTGTGGCTGGGAGGACGGTGGCCTGGCCTGGGGTGGGCATGCAGCCCTGCCTTGGGTGGTCAGCGGGACCTTGCTGGCCAGGCAGGCCGTGCTTCAGTTGATGACCAGGAAGGGTAGCCTCAAAAAGTTGAGGGGGGCACAGGACTCGTGCCCTGGGCAGTGCCGTGCTCCTCTTGTGGCACGACTGCCATGCAGGGGTGTTGACGTGACATGCATTTTTTGCTTATGCGCCGTACTTTGTTTGGTGTCGTGGCTTAACCCCAGATGGCAACTAAGCCCCACACAACCTCTCGCTCATTCCCCGCCGGTGGGATGGGGGAGAGAATTGGAAGAGTAAAAGTGAGAAAACCCATGGCTTAAGATAAATACAGTTTAATAGGTAAAGCAAAAGCGGTGCACACAAGCAAAGCAAAACGAGGAATCCATTCCCTTCTTCCCATCGGCAGGCAGGTGTTCAGCCATCTCCAGGAAAGCAGGGCTCCATCATGCGTAGCAGTTACTTGGGAAGACAAACGCCATCACTCCGAATGTCCCCCCCCTTCCTTTTTCTTCCCCCTAGTTTTATGTGCTGAGCATGACATCATATGGTATGGGATATCCCTTTGATCAGTTGGGGTCAGCTGTCCTGGCTGTGTCCCCTCCCAACTTCTTGTGCACCCCCAGCCTACTCACTGGTGGGGTGGGGCGAGAAGCAGAAAAGGCCTTGACTCTGTGTAAGCACTGCTCAGCAGTAACAAAAACATCCCTGTGTTATCAACACTGTTTTGGTCCCAAGTCCAAAACATAGCCCCAAACTAGCTACTATGAAGAAAATTAACTGTATCCCAGCCAAAAACCAGCACACTTGGTTTTTTAGGGAGTCACTGCAAATATATGGCTCAAAGTTTGTTACGTTTTATAGATGTATACAAACACCTCCTGGGCATAGGGATTTGTGGAAGCTTGTTTTCCAAAGACAGGGTTGTGGGGGAAGGTGCACAATGGAGAGCAGGCAGCTGGGCAGGCAGCAGGCTCACCTCCCTGGGATCGCAGCAGCTGCCCTGCACACACTGCTGTCCCCACCTGGCAGCCTCATCGGGGTCCCTGTGCTGCTTTTGAGGTGCGTGCATTGGGAAATACAAAAGTCAAATGAATGTACAGCATTCCGAGATACATATATCTCTTAAAAGGAACTGTATCTTCCATGGAAAAGTCTTCTGTATCTATGAATCAGAAAAGGCTGAAAACCACTGAATTAGCAGATAGACAGCCGTTGCTATTATCTGTGGTGTTTTCACTTCATCCTGATTGTAGTGTGCAGAGCAGTTTGAAAGGTTGTCTCTTATACTTCCTTGCTATAACACTGCATTAACTTTTGGGTAGAAATAAATCAAGTGCTAATGCTGCTTTTGTGGAAATACAGTGTCTGTGATTACTGGTAGTTAAGGAAATAATTCACTCTGTTCCAGAAACTCTTGACTCTGCCTTCGTTTACTGCTGGTTGTCAAAGACAAGAGATACTGTGTAAAATACCTGCATAATAAAGTAATCTGGAGAACTAATGGTCATATTCAGAAGACACGTTCAGGATACTCTGTGTTCACATCATTAGGTAGCATATTGTAGCTCCTTGGCTCTGGGTATATGCCGAATTTGCTCACCAATATTCAGTGTTTTAAAAGCTTCATTAGAGTGGAAAACAGCTAATTTTTAAACTGCCTTCTGGTGCACTTGCAGAAATGTTTCAAACGTGAAATAAAGCTTTTGAAGCCTGCCTATACTGAGCCCCTCAAGGTGATGTTTCTTGATGGCTCCAGCCAGACTTCTGCAGAGCCAGATCATCTGGTGGATTAAACTTGGTCTGTAATTAGGCACAGTTACATGCCTGGTCTCTGCTACATGATGGCAGTCATCCAGTAGTGACTTTAACCTTTACAAAGCTTCGTGAACTTTGTTTAAAAAAAACAGGTGGAAAAACCAAACAACTAATGTCCTCTCTCCCCTTTACCCAAGTGCCAGTATCTTAGGCAGCCTTCCATGTACTGAGAGTTTTTCTGCAGTGCCTTTCAGTGGGCTCAAACTGCATCTCTCTGAGATGGTGTCATCCATACAGATCTTCATGAGAATTCCCAGGAGGAGGAGTATTGGAAAAATGTACAGTAAAGACTTAATGGGAGGTCTTCTGTGCGGTCCATGTCCTCTGCCTACCCGGAAAGCCATTTACCTCCCCTTTGTTTGATATGACCTTACTCCAGATATTCTGACACTTCAATTCTTCAGTCAGTAATGTTTCTCTCCACAGTATTTGTTTATAACTTTGCATGGCAATCTTTTCTCCTCTTTGGCCTCTGTCCTTAAATATACTGGGAGGTGCTAGGGGAGGAAGCTCCACGAAATTAGTTGGAAATGAGGGAAAGGGAGATGAAGTTTGCCTTGGTCTGCAGAACAATCTCCTTTGACTGGCTTGTAAAACTAACTTTTAATCAAACTGCAATTACAAAAAATTACTTTTAAAATGTCTGTGAACAAGAATATATAAAACATGCAGCTGCTTCTGGTTTGAAATACATTCTGCAACTCTATTCAGGCCTGCATTGTTTGGGCTTCCTCCATGTGAATGGTGTGTACCTGGGCCTACTTTTGGTGCAGAAAGCTCTACCTGTCCCTGGTATAAGCATAACTACGCAAAATGGAGATTGAATTTGTCCCTTGATAACATTACTATTGACAGAAATTGCTAATTCTGTAACTGCTAATACTTTAATAGTATATTCTATTGTAATATTCAAGTAATCAATCCTTTTGTTTAAAATGCTATCGTTTAGGCTACAAGACTACGTATGTAGATCTTTCTTATACTGAAGTATTTATTTTTATGCCTCTGTGATATTAATTGAATGGTATTGGAGAAATATCAGATGTTTGTGTGGTCAGAGCCAAAAGGCAGGGTCCTATATGGCCTGGGATCCCTCACATGTGAGTAGGGCAACGACTTTTGCACGGAAGTCTCAAGGAGAAACAGCCATGAAATCCGTGCGGGAGAAAGAAAGGAGCATTGGCAAGGAGCTGGGTTTGCAAAAGGCAGCCTTTAGCAGGTGACTTGGAAAACTGGCTGTGGTGTCAGCTGGAACCAGCTGTCAAAACCTTAAGAATACGCTGGATGTGGTGTGGTAGCTTTTCTCTTTTAATGGTTCTTTTTATGTGTTGCAGACTTTTCTGGGTGAATGTGAATACTTATACTATGTACTGCGCTGTGCTATTTTCAATGTGTGTAAACGGTGAAAAATTTGGGGGAAAGGGAAGAGAACTGGTGAGATAATATGTCACCAGGTATTGCAGATAGTAAACACATGTAAAATGAAAATGTTTCCTTAGGTTTGACTACTTGTCAGTCAAAGCTCTGCCATACCTTCCATAACAGGAGGCAGGAAAAACCGCGCTGGACTGCTTCCTTTAATATAACTTATGAAAAATCTCTTAAACAGGAACATCCATTACATAAATGGTCCTTTGCTTATTACATCTTGGTAATAAAAGAAAAGCATGTTCGCAAGATGATTAGATAATTCTTATTATCAAAATGCTGTTTTCGATCAAAAATGACCTTTTCTTACATTTATTGGGAAGCTAACTTTACAACACATTAAACTGAAGCTTTCGTGCTGGCACCGAAAAGCTTACTGTTCCACAAAGATGATCTTCAGTTTGTTTGCTCTCTACAACCCTTACTACAGACAGCTGGCTGCTTGGTAAGATTTGGGGTGGGGTGTGTGCGTGTGGGGGGTGTTCTTATATTTTGGCTCAGTCTTCCCAGTCTTTCAGACTATGCTGCATGTTATTAAGTCAGCTTTATAAAGCCTTCGCCCTGCTTAAATTCTGGGCATAAAGAAGGATGGATAAGAGGATTTTTAGGTAAAAGATTGTCCCCTCAAGATTATGCAGCAGCATTATTACATGGGGTACTGCATCAACACTATCTTTAGGTGCTGAATAAGATGATTTTGTTTGAATCAAGTTATTTTAGAGAATGTAAACTTGCTATTTTCAAGTTTGATTCTTATCTCCATTCTAGTTCTATTACTAGTTGTTGTTTTCTGGTAATGGCATTTTTATAGTAAATAAACTTCTGGCTCCTTTCTGAGCGTTTCTCATCCTGCTAAACAACATGTGGAGTACAAACAAGGATCTAACTTATGTTGGCTTTTGAAAGAGGGAGAAAGAAATTATAGGAGTTAGGTGCTATTTGACAGAGCAATGATTTCACCTGATGTCTTTTATGTTTCTTTTGTCTGTGCAGTGGTATGTTTTTCAGAGCAGACTTTTTATGCTTGTCCAACATTGCTTTTTGTGGGTTTTTTGGTTAATGATCATGCTAAGGAGTTATTACCTCAGAGTATAGACTTTTGCTACAAACCATACATATTTTGTATTTTCCTGCAAAAAGTACTTAAGCATCTGCTTTTTTTCTGTAGATCAGTTTCTCCTTTATGTGTGAAAGTGGAAATAACACTCTTGTTGAAGATGTTAGCTTTATTTTTTTCAAGCTGTAGTTTTTTCATAATCAGTCATTGCAAGACTTGCTTCCAGATGCACCAAGTGTTTTGTATGTCACAGCCATGGTATGTGAATTATGTTCCTCTACCTGTTGCCAAGCAAAGCGTTCACTATATTTTTTCCATATACTCTCCTGTATTATGTAACCTATAGCAATGCCAAGCAGGACAGAGCTGCCTCGTTTTACACTGAGGGTATGGTACATCTTGCTTAACTTAAAACATTCCAAACGTAGGCATCCACAAGTGATCTGGTGGTGTAGACCCGCCTTATGTAGTCAGTGAAGACAAAAAGGCCTTTCTAGGATGTGGTCAAGATCATCCTAAGGTTAGGGCCAAAAATACAATAGAAATGTCTGTTTCTCTCCACTGACAATAAAAGTCATTCTCTAGACAAGTAAAGTGACATTTCTATCAACTGTTTCCTCAACTGTGGAAAGTACGCAGAGAGGCAGAGTTTGAGAGCATTGCTTACTGGGGGTCAGTAACGCCTCCATGTGTTCAAGTTAATTGCTGTGTGTTTTTTAAGTTTTTTCTGAAGAAAAATTGTGGGTCTTGAGAAAACAAGAATTTGCTTTTAGATGGGTGATAATTTTTAAATAATAGCTGTGCCTTATGGCTTAATACCTAGGGGTGTCAGAAATACTAGTGAGAGAGAGAGATGGATTTGTGGGCAGAGGTCAGGTGAAGATGGCCAGAGGTGCACGGTAAAAGCAATTTATCAAGTGGTTTTACTGCACAAAAAATGCAATTTATTCTGTAGGTAGTTACCACATAACATTTTTTGCTGTGATTCATCATAAGCCATGCCTCTATCACGCCACTGCAGGGGGCACAAAGTAGACAGTGACTTTTGTTCTGTTCCTGTGCAGGAGACTAGCAGAGGCTCGTAATTTTCCACACTGCTCCTCATGAGGCTTTGTGGAGGCTCTGATTTGTGTCACACTTTACCTAAGATTTTGTGGAATACCTCTGTCTGCAGTTTCAAAGAATTACAATGGATTTGGAGAAAGCCTGTCTTGTATGCCCTAATTGCTTGACGACCTGACAGAAGAATGCAACCTTTCTGCTAATGTTAATGGTATACAGGCTTCTTGGAATTATAAAAGACAAGCTTCTGTGTTTGTTTAACATGACAAAATATCAAATGAAAGAAACTTTTTTTTTTAAAAAAAAGCCTCTTTACATTGGGGTGTGTGCAGTTAAAAATCTGCTAGAAGACAGAGAAAATCTTTAATAAAGAAAGAATTCTGATATGTATGTATCAGACAAACAGGCCTAACACCTCCACAGGTAAATGCTTTAAATCATTTGAGGGGTAAGTGGAGCATAAACTATGAACTATCTACACTTTTCTGCCATATAAAGTTATCCATATAATATATAAATATGAAAGAAGACTGGAATTCAGGCTCTACGTCTCAACATTTTTACATGAGGAAATAGTTTTCAATGCTGTATAATTACAGAATCACAGAATCACAGAATCATTTGGTTGGAAAAGACCTTTAAGATCATCGAGTCCAACCGTACCTGTCCACTACTAAACCATGTCCCTAAGCACCTTGTCTACCCGTCCTTTAAATACCTCCAGGGATGGTGACTTGACCACTTCCCTGGGCAGCCTGTTCCAATATTTGACAACCCTCTCCGTGAAGAAGTTTTTCCTAATATCTAATCTAAACCTCCCCTGGCACAACTTGAAGCCATTGCCTCTCATCCTATCACTTGCTACTTGGGAGAAGAGACCAACACCCACCTCTCTACAACGTCCTCTCAGGTAGTTGTAGAGGGCGATAAGGTCTCCCCTCAGCCTCCCCTTCTCCAGGCTAAACAATCCCAGGTCCCTCAGCCGCTCCTCATAAGACTTGTTCTCCAGACCCTTCACCAGCTTCGTTGCCCTTCTCTGGACACGCTCCAGCAACTCAATGTCCTTCTTGTAGTGAGGGGCCCAAAACTGAACACAGTACTCGAGGTGCGGCCTCACCAGTGCCGAGTACAGGGGAAGGATGACTTCCCTGGTCCTGCTGGTCACACTATTTCTGATACAAGCCAGGATGCCGTTGGCCTTCCTGGCCACCTGGGCACACTGCTGGCTCATATTCAATGTGGCTCGTATTAGCCACAGTATCCTAAAATTCAAAGAGAACTTTTTGTCTGAGAGGCTGATGTGTTTTGTGGTGTTTGTGATATGGCTTTTACCAGATTACCTCTCACATAAAACATTGAATTTAACCCATGTTACCATTACAGATGCTACCCAAGTCCCAAAGAATTCATTAGGAAAGTTTTGACAGAGACATGATGGAAGTTCAAGCATTTCTTTACTTCAAGTAATTAATGTTGTGCAAGCTTTAGAGTAAAAACTATTGCACTTTTTAGTGATGCCTTAAAAAAAGAAAAATAACAAAGAAAAGGTTTCATCAAGGTAATTCCAGTGTACAAGAGGGAGCTATTAATGTTTGTTTGCAGTGTTGTGTTATAAACTACGTGAGAGCTACCAGGATCAGTACTTATTAGTGGCATTTGTGACCTCCTAGGGCATCATTTGAAGATTCCGAGGTGGGTCTCAACTTGAACATCACTACATGGTCATAGAAGTTATATAGTCCAGCTTACAGTATCAGTGAATTATGTGAAGGAAGAGCAGTCTGATAGTAATGTAATTTAACTCTGAGGAAACAAATACAACACAGTTGAGAAGACCAAAGGAGAATAAGAATAGAAAAATACTTCAGTTTGCTCTTAACATATTCTGATATGTGATTATGTGAACAGGTGGGATAATTTGGTTATTTAGGTGAATTTCTGACTTTATGCAGACAAAAATTCAGTGAGGCAGAAAATGGAAACTCCACGCTAAATAGAGGCTTTTCCCTTTACTCACAGTTAACTGACTGGACCAAGTGGAAATTAAAAGCAAGCCTGGAATTTAGTGATCCACTGATAAGATGCCTCAGTTCAAGTAACACAAGGGTGGGAGCAAAACTCATTGGGTTCAGGAAATAATATGCAAGGGTGCTGTTACCAGACAAAGAAGGATCAGTTTGCAAACTGTGTGAACTTCATCAGGAGTTTCTCTCAGACTTGCAACTACATTGTATACACATAAAAAAATACATATATAATATAAATATTATAATGTATATTTTACATGTAACTTTTTTTTTAAAGCACATGCATTTTCAAATGGCATATTAATCCACAGTCCTTCTTTTGATCCCTCGGTAGTTCTTAAAAGAAAGGTTATTAATATTACATTCCTGGCTCTTTTAAGGTTTGTGAGGACAAGTTGTAATCTCCACAATTGCATTCTGTGGGCCTTACAAGCCATGTGAGGAAACACATCTTTCTTACACAGTTGTTGCAGCAGAAGCACTGAAGTCATAGTTAAATACTTCCAGTATCTCTAGTGTGCAAATGCTTTTTAAAACTCAGTTCTGATCTACTGACACTATTTTTTTAATTTATACATTTTATGATTATGTAAGTGCATCTCCAGAGAGGGGCTTTAAAATGAACAATTATTTGGGCTTTTCACTCACTTTTTGATAGACTTCTTTTTTCTCAGTTATCTTTATAATATAATTTCCCTTAAGTAATTATATAACTGAGCAGACTAACCTTCTTTTAGTCCCTGCTGATCTTTCTCGAGCTAGAAACAGTCATAGATGGATAGTGAAATTTCTGTCTGACAGCAGAAGTCTCAGTTGAAGTCCTAACAAAGGATTCTGAAATCTGCACTAAAACCTAGACTTCAAAATTTTTTTCTGGGTCTTATTTCTTAGTAGTGAAGCTAGCAAACTGCTAGTGAGAGAATAGATTTTTAAAGGTGGCAATCATGACACTTCTACACTTCCCCTTGCCTCTTTAAATTAGCACTTTCTAGATTGTAGAGTTAGAAATAAAGTTGAGTTAGAAATAAAGTTGAAGGCTGCAGTTTTCAAAGCAGGGAGTTTTGTTTGTTGGTTTGTTTCAAGTTTGGTTTGCAGCTAATGCTGAAATAATGCATTCACATTTAAAAAGAAAGAGAGTAGAGCATCCATTTAAAAAATTATAGACAGACTTTTGTTATAACTTCAGGTATACAGTTGCAACTGGCATAAATAAAAACTGTCTTCTACTTAAGAGTTTCCACTATATATATATATATATTTATTTTGGGGTGAGCATTTTTGCCAAAAGACATGATGAAGAGCCAGTTCTTTTCTGTGCTTAAAATGCGTGTTGCCAATTTCAAAACACAATGGTAACTGTCTCTAGTATCACATACAAAACCAACATCTTCCCTGGGAACGTAACAAATACATTTTAGACCCACAGCTTTAGAAAGAGCATACTTCCTTCCTACCTTTGCAGTTGCAAGTGGCCGGTAGAGCTCCGTGTTCTCTCCGTGGCTCCACGATGGCCACAGTCCTCATGTTCTGCAGTTAGGGGGAAACAGTTTATCTTTCAGGATGTTGATAATGCTAATTAACACACTGCAGTCTGTGGTGTGCCATACTATTTCTCTTTTCTGTAGGACTGTTTTTAGAGGGTTCAAGGGGGACTTGTATGCCCTTGTCATTCCCCTGCTTCTTGGTCGGTCTGGTTTTGCATTTGAAGCCAGACGTGTTCATGGGGAACTTACACTGATGGTGAAACTTATGATATCAGGTCTTGCTGTTCCATAACAGTTCCCCCCTTCATCTCCTGTCCTCATGGGACCTGTAGTGATCTTGTTTTTTCTGCTCTGCTTCAGCCCATGTTGGGAAGAGAAGTACAACCGGCTGGGAGAAAAATGCCTGACTGGGCCCTTTCCACGTATTGCTAGAGCAGGGAGCACATGTAGGTAGCATTGCTTTACTTGGTAGAGGGAGAAAAGGTATAAAGGTGGAGTTGCATAAAGCCGCAACACTAGGTTGTGAGGTTAGTATCAGCCTACTGGGTTTTTTTTGTTAGGGTTTTTTCCTTTAATGATGTGGTTTATCAGTTGTACATTACTAGGAGGAACATGGCAGTGATATCACTTATCATTGAGTTCTATGAACCTTTACCCATTACTTATGTATTTTAAAAAAATAATAAAAATTTAGCTTTTCCCCCTCTAAGCTTCTGTATCTAACTTTCATTTAATTTAGAAGGGAGGTTTAACAGACAAGGGTCACTTGCTTATAATGTACGTAATCCATAAGATAATAATTTCCATGACCGAGAGGGCTGGGAGGGGTATTTTTGTTTTTATTCGTATGCATTTCTAGTATTTATCTCTTAGAAACCATGCTTCAGCCAACTATCAAATCTGCTATAGCTTTTCTATAGTGATAAGTGGAGAGGAGACCCTTTGCAATTAAAGAAAATACTCGTGGAGTCCAGTTGATGAAAATCACTACAATACTTTTCCTCACTTCACACACATCACCTGAGAAGTCTCATCCTTCCAGCAATCTCTCTTTGAGCTTTTTCTCCAATGTGCAGGCATGAGGCTCTGGTAAGGGTTTGATGATTGCACTTTGCTTTCTGTTGTGTTCAGTAGAACTTTTCAAGGAAATAGAATCAAATCCCTGTGAGTTTTCAGGGAAATATCATTTTGATTTTGAAGTGTAGAAATCTTCTCTGACCTAAATTTTCGGAAGTGACTAATGCTTTGGGGAATTGCATTTTCTAGTGCTTGAGCTGAGGTTATGTAAGGAGACCTTTTATGGAGAATGAGTGCTAACAATTGGGGAATTGACAAATCTTAAGTGATCTAAACTGGTTATCTGAATATTCATGCCTTAAAAATGTATGGAATATAGCTTCTTCTCTCTAATTGTATAACATAAATACACTTTTTTCAGTGTTGCAAAACCTATTCAATTATTAACTGGTGCACAAAGATGTGCTAACATGAGTCAAAGCAGCATTTTTTTTTTCTATGCTGATTGAATTACGCTTAATATTTTTCCGTCTCTCTTTCTGATTCATTTTATGAAAGCTACATTAAATATGATGCAAAACAAACTTTAGGATATGGATAACAATGTAAATCCACAGCGGTCAGGAAAATAAAAAGCAGGGTCCTTGTGATCTCTATCACTTTTCCTATTCTGTATAGATATGTAGTGTTTTGTTACTGGGGTTTGCAGTGATAAACTTACAGCATAAGGGAGCTACTGCTGGAAGAGATCTTTTTGTCTCTTGATTTTTGTGCTCCTTTATTTTCAACAGGAGTTCCTCAAATTTTGTTTGTTTGTTTGTTTTTCTGGTTAATGTAATTTTTTTCATTAAATTCCATTTGAGCTTGGGAAGAAAACGTGAGTGAAGGGATACTTCATTTGGAAGAGGGATTCAGAGAGATGGATGTAAGGCTTCTGTATTGTCTGATGGAATATAATTTTTAGGCTTGTCCCCATGCTAACTGAGTGGCTTTGGCTGGTGGTCGAGCAGGTCCAAAGCAGCTTTCTTAATTGTGCTTGTTGTAGCCAGTTTTTCATGCTGATGTTTAGAATTTTAAAGAAATATGTGCCAAAACTGTGTTCTCTTACACAGATGAAACAGTAGGGAATTGCACTTCTTTAGAGATGGTCCAATGTCTTCATAACATTACTGCATTAATTTGTGTATGCTGTATAAAGTGCATAAATCTGTGCTTAGGAAAATGTATATCAATTTTGAAATGCAGATATCATTTGTCCTCTAAGTAGACAATCCGTATGTACCTTCAAAGCAGGTGGCAATCTTCATCAATGCAATGTAAAAAAATGTATATCACTTACAGAAAAGAGATTTAGCGAGAGAAGAAAGGTATTTTAAGTTACTTAAGTCTTCTTACCTGTTACTGAGAATAGGCTGGAGTTTAGAGGAAAAAAATGGAAATATAAACCATCAGAATTAAGGCTTGCTGATTTAGAGAGCTAGAAGTGTGTCCTTGGTCTCCAAAACCTTTAACTTTCAGTGGGTTTCATATTCGGTAGCTTTAGAAGTGCTGCTGTACTATAACCAAAGTTAATTTGTTGTATATGAGAACTGACAATGTTTTTAAGTGCATTGTAGAAGAAACTGGTTTACTGCTGGATTATAGGCAACTTCTAAAAACAGGGTGTTGACTACGTTCGTTGAAATTTAAGTCAATGTTACTTGATTGAAATTTACATCCAGAAGGATTGTGTATTTTAAGGGTCATCCTTTGATACTTAGCATTTCCATGTCCCTTGTTAAAAACTAGCTTAAGCAATTAGGACAAGATTTCTAAATGTGTGGGGTGCCTAAAGATGCAGTGAATGCCTGGCAGGATTTTGGAGTCCCATGCATCTGAATGTTACTGACTTGTGGGGTAGCTCCTGAAACTCAATGTGGAGGGAAGAGTCTACGTAAAGATGCAGCTACCTAACAGTTAGACCATACTGTGACCTTAGGCACCCTGAAAATGATGGGAACTTGCAGCTTTTAAGCCATTTCTGTAACTTAGACAACTTTTCTCATTCTTTCATACACTGAAAATTGTTTTGCACCTTTCTGTAAGATTTAATGGAAGATGATGGCAGAGAGGAAAATCTGGATAAAGAGAGAGGTATGAATACACTGCGAACTGAACTCTCCCTGTCAGGGAAAAGAAAAGGGATGCCACAATAGGCAGTATTATTGCAAATTTAGTTTAGTTTAATAAGCTTTTAAATCTGAAAGGTGAATGCAGAATTCAGCTGCAAAATAGGTAGCCACAAAAGCAGCTGTTAGGATTTACCCCATAAGGTAATTTCTTGCTGTTGAATGCTGCATTCAATACAATAGCTGGATACATCCTCATTGCACAATGTTCTCTCATCACTTTTTTTCTAAGTATATTTGCGTGAAGAGCTCAAGAAGAATTTTCCTCCTCTTGAATCTTTTGCTCCTTCCCTGTGCAGAATTCCACAGCAATGCTTTTGAAGACAAGAATCCTCTCTCAACATGCTTGGATAGAGGGGAAAGGGGGTTGTTGTTACTAATTTATTCAACACGTTAGCCTCACTGATCTCATTTAGTAGTCTTCTGCATTAGTAGTTCACTTTTATGACCACTGAAGTAATTATTTATTGTTCCTTAAGTTGGCATGAGAAAGTTTCTTTTTACTCTTGTGCATACTCTTGAGTATCCTGACAGCTAATTTGGGGGATTAAAGGCAGGAACATCAGTGTAAGTTGTATATGCTCTTTTAGTTCTTCCATGCTATTGTGTGAAAACAGCTCTTCATACTTTGAAAGCCTCTCTTTTGGCTACTGAGTACTAAGTAAGAGCTATAAGCAAGTTTGAACTGGAAAAGACATAGAGTGGAAAATAACACATCTAGTAGTAGGAGATTCTGATGGCCTGGCTGAATCTTTGCTCAGGATTATCAGGGGATGCATCCTACAGGATTTAATTCACTTCACTGTGTTCAAAGAAACTGTACACAGATGCTAGTGGAAATGTTCTGAAGTAATATTCATTAAGTTACCTTCAGTAATAAGATACTGGTAATTTGTTGCAAGTATTACAATAAAAGCCCTGGTTAAAAACACTTTTTCAGTTAAATCCTCATTTGAAGTGATGTTGAAACTTCCATAAGTTCTGTGAAACCCCTTTATGTCCATAGAACCAACAGAAAAGAATAAAATATGAGGGAAGCTAGACAGTTACATCAAAAATCCATTTGTGGAGGAAAATACCCAAATACGTTTGAGCTGATAATAAAATTCTTCTTTCCTTGCACCATGCAATTGTTTAGATCTTTGGCTTATGACTTATATGTAAAGTGTTAGTACAATTACATTATTCCTAATTAGCAAAACACCATCAGATGTTTTTCAGTATATGAGATAATGAGTAAAGATTGGCTACATTTTCAACAATGAAATGTTACAGCATACAATGGTTTTATTGTAGAATAACTGTAATGCTTTGCACACACTTAATTTGAAAATACTTGAGAATCTTCTTTCTTTCATGCGCTTCCTTCTTCATTCATTCACAAATGCCTGTGTTTTATATAGCTGTATTAAGGACTACACATGTGTGCAGCTATGGATAGTTATAAATTTCCTTTTGAAAACTGTTTGGTTATAGTTGAGGTTGTAGGTTCTTCCTGTACAATGTGAGCCATGGGAAGGACAGTCTAAGCTGCAACAGCCTCCTTTATTATATCACAATCACTGATCCTGTGAAAGGGCTGTGGCGTGCTGCATTGTGTATGTGTATTATTTCTCAAAGAGAATCACCATTCAGAATAATTAATCATAATTAGCAGCAAAGCAGGAGCAAGGTCAAAATACTAACTGATTTTTTTCATTCACATCAATCCCACCTGATTATGGTGCGGTCAGAAAAAAACGTCATTTTTTAGAACGTGTGCTTTTGTAGTTTGGGTCCAGCAGCAAAAGACATTAAAATGCAACTGTTACAGCTGAATTTATGCAGGTTTTTTATTTATGCAGGAAAGGAGAAGTCCCTATTTAAGCACTCAAGTTAGGCAGTATTTCTTTTGTCATCCCTTAGGAATTCTAACTAGGATGTGTTCATTGATTTGACCCCGGATACATTAGGAAATCAAGAGGAATGCAAGACCATTACAACACAATGCTGTATGCTGGTTGTCCTTATAGATAAGAACCAACTGGTTGAAAGCATATTTGAGAGTAAGAACTAGATGTTTTGTACTTAATGGGTCAAAGCATTCTGAAAATGTTAAATCAACTTAGTACTAGTTTAGTTGCTATGCGTCTACTTGAAGGACAAAAGGTTTGACAGATGTAAATAAACCAACAAAATTCTTTCTATTCTTGAAAAGTTAATGAAAACAGATCTTAATCTTCGCCCCTTCCCTCTTTACATTTCCTTTTTTTTTTGTAAACAAAGAGAAATCACTCCTGGCATAAGAGAATTATTCCTGACCTTAAAACCAATGTTTTAGGCATCATTTACACGCCCTACATCAGATGTTGTAACTACAAGTTTTGATAACTTGGAAGCATAGGTTTTTGAATGCAAATATATCAATGTGCTGGCTACTAAAGCTCAGGAGGGAGTACTGCTGGGACATATCACAAACTATTGAATTAAACCAGAGAACACCATGAATTGCTCCTTAAGTAACTGCAAATTATATGAGGAAAGGGAAATATTGTTGAGAGGCCTCAATTTGCAACAGGCATGCTAGAAATCGCATACAAACATTTTCTACAATTGATGTAAAAGTTAACCTCTATAATTTTTTAACTTAGTCAAATTCTGTAAAATACCCTTTAGAAGTGACAGTGTTTCAGAAAGGAGGGGAAAAAATGTAAATAGGAAAATGAAAAACAAAAAACCTCAAAGAAGGCCTTGAGTAACATATACTTGGGGATAGCATTTCAATGCCAGTGAACCCAAATAATTTAAGCTTTAAATTAGAGCTTGTGCAAGAGGTCTAATTACAGTGGACCTAAAGAGTGTGTTTCAGTGTACATGAGTGCCACATTACAGATTTCACAATGAGATTTTTCATAAGAAATATTGATCTTTAAAGCTGGTAAGGGTGACAAGTGGCTCCCTGTTTTTCCCTCTCCTTCCTGGTATCTCTTTCAGCTAGCTTATTTTAATGATGATATTTTTACTTTGTTTTCCCCTCATGGAAGATTTCTGAAATACATCCCAATTCTGTTCCCATTACATCAATATCAAAGTGAAACAATATAACACATATTTTCGTGTATTTTATATACATTGTGAATATATATCATGAAATACTTAACAAATAAGTAGCAAACTGGGAAGAGTTTATCCAGTTTCCTTTCTGTGAAGGAATACAAAGAGCTAAAGACTTGGCTCTACTCAGATCAAGCCAAGCTATCAGAAAACTGGGTAAGGCTGGAAGAAGCCATGTGCTCATAGCCTTTGCATATTTTCTGTCCTTGTATATTCATTTGACTAAGTTACCGGAAAACTTAAGAACCACTGAGGACAAGATTTTAGACAGGAAAATGTGGAAATTACTGTAGGAATAAGTAATTATGAGTGCTCTTGACTGGAGAACAGAAGTGGACTGGAATGCCGTTGTTTGAAGTGCTTGCGACCTCCTTATAAATTACTTCAGTGATTTTTTTCATTACTATAGAAGAGTAACTGTTTATTACTGTTGTCCTCTGTTCCAAAGTGCTGCATCATTCTAGAGTGCTCTGCTGAAGGGATACTTCCCCAGCATCCTAAACGTTGTGTTTTAATGAGCGATGTGTAAAGCATGCTATTATTTTTTTCCTGATAATTCCTTGCACATTAATGTTTCTGAGGTGGTTTCTAGATTATTGAAACAGATTGTTCAAAAGCAGCAAATCAAGCCACCAGGGCATGACAGACTAACCAAATTTAGATGAAAAGCATGAAGCCAGCTTTACGGTTGCTTTATTTTGCCTTAGCAGCCAATATGCCCTTGACTAGATAGGGTCTAACCATCTAGTACAAATTCTTATACTTGCTGCTCCAGTGGGTTTTGTTGAAGATACTGGCTTCTACTATATGAGTCAGCAGTGTTTATCAATTTTAATATCATGCCTCAGGAATATTGCCACTTACTCTTTAATATGACTTGGCTTGTCAATTCAAATCTTGGGTTTTTTCAATTTTAAACTCTCATAATGTTATAGTTTATAGGGCTCCATGACAATTCATAAAACTATGCCTGTTGGTTCTTAGATAAACAGTTTAGGAAGATGTGGCTTTTTGTTCTTGCAATGAGCTGTTTTATTTGGCAGCTTTTATTTACTATATTTAAAGGTGTAACATTGAGAAAATTCTAAGTGCAAGTTTAGAAGTTCTTATTTGGATCACAGTGGGCGTCTCAACACAGCCGCTCAATCACTCCCCACCCCTGGTGGGATGGGGGAGAGAATCGGAAAAGTGAGAAAACTCAGGAGTTGAAATAAAAACAGTTTAATAATGGAAACAAAGTTTAATAATAATAATAACAACAATAATAATAATAATTAATAGAATATACAAAACAAGTGATGCACAATACAGCTGTTCACCACCTGCTGACGGATGCCCAGCCCGTCCCCAAACAGCAATCGCTGCCCCCCGACCAACTCCCCCCAGTTTATATACTGAGCATGACGTCATATGGTATGGAATATCCCTGTGGCCAGCTTGGGTCCGCTGTCCTGGCTGTGCCCCCCCCCAGCTTCTTGTGCACCTGGCAGAGCATGGGAAGCTGAAAAAGTCCTTGACTAGGGTAAGCACTACTGAGCAACAACTAAAACATCAGTGTTATCGACATTATTCTCCTACTAAATCCAAACCACAGCACTATGCCAGCTACTAGGAAGAAAATTAACTCTATCCCAGCCAAAACCAGGACAAGTATTAACCAGCAAAGGTGGGCTCAAAACATCTGCTTTTGGAAAATAGTATTTCCAAAACATGTTGCTACTGTACTGACTGATAGAGAATTCATATGCCTTCATTGTTGGGTATTACAGTCTGCATGCATATGCTGACAGAATAAGGGAAAACAGAAGGCGCTCCAAGGATTTAATTCATTGTGTATACTACAGTTGTAAAATTGTATTCTTGTTTTATGTGTTTAGTTTTCTCTAAACTGAAGTTTACAGGAAAAAATATAATGAATCCCTATATATTGCTTTCCTTTATTCCAAATTTATGGCTTTAACAATCTTCAGTGAGAAACTGTTTGTCTCAGCTCTGTGCATTTTGACGTTAAGGACTCATGTGGCTTCATTTATTTAATCTAGAATGCTTTTGAAAGAAACACCAATTGCAGCTGTGAATATTCAGAAACACAGTGTAGTTCTCTATAATAAAGAGGGGCATTTTCTTTACTGTATGCTCTCTTGATCTTTCAAAATTTGTACTCTTTCATGAATAAAGTAAGCATTTAGGTACAATTTAACTTTTTGTGGTTTTGTGTGTGTGTGTGTGTGTATATATGCCTGTACACACTAACATTAAATACTGAGCTTCAATATATATAATGCTCTTACATCTACAGAGGATAGCTTCAGTGGGGGTTCCTGACAATAAAACCTTAGAGTTGTGCAAGTTTTCTTCTGTAGACATCTGTCCTTTGCCATTCCACAAGCTGCATTTTGGGTTCAACTGACAGTGTTTGGAGCATACTATTACTACGCAGAAGTTAGACAAAAGACAGAAGCTGCAATACCTCTAAGGGTTTCTGTAATTTAGAATTTCTTATAGATGCTTTCCATTTACATGCAGGTTGATTCTGAGAGTAGAGTTGAGGCAATTAATGAGCTGGTCCGTGATTTTAAATTGGGCAGGTGACAGAGGTGACAGGCTTGAGCTGTGGGAAAAGGAAATTTGTGATAGCTTCTTAAGAGTTGGGTTTGGGGTCTTTTGCTTGTTTATTTGTTTGTTTTTCCACAATGCTCAGCAACTTGATGATCTTAAGTTTTCTTATTGTCAGAGCCAGCTCTTCCTCCTTTTTCGTGATCTTCATTCCAGTCACATTGCAAAAAACCCTTTAAGTAATCTTCGTGATATTTACAGTGAAGCTCAATATTACCCTCCTTAGATACATGTTAAGCATCGGTTCCATAAATTGGTCTGTTCCCTCTGGGCAGAGCTGTTACATCTGGGCCCACGCAGAGCTGAACAGGCGTTTGTATTAATGGAGCGCTGTGTGGTCACTGCTGCCGTGGCTATCTGCTGTTTCACAGATAACATCACAGTCTGATGTGATGTGTGTAAATAGCTTCCTGCACTGAAAACAATATTCTACTGATCCAGCCTTCCAGCTCTTTCCTGATCCTAACTACTGTGCCATGTGGTTTTTCTCCTAGATGTTGAACTTTCTTCATTATGGAACTGTTTACATTCTTGAATTTTCTGTCCTTATTTATATGCAAGGAACACTTACTATATGCAAGGAGCACTTGCATTCCTTCCTTCCTAAAGCTCTGGGTTTTGTTCCTCCCTCCAAACCCAACATATCCTGGAAATACATTATATTTCTGAAAGATACAGACTGCTCATCCACCTCCTTGTCTGTTTGTACAACACCCTGTATCACTTCTAGACACCTTTCTGATCACAGGGTAGCTCTGGTTTCCCTTAGAAGACCCCCATGATTGAGTTTTAAATTAGGATAGTGTTGTGGTTTAGCACTGGCTAGCAGCTGCACCCTACATAGATGCTTGCTCACTCCCCCCGACAGCGGATGGGGGAGAGAGTCAGAAGAAAACTCGTGGGTTGATATAAAGGCAGTTTAATAGGTAAAGCAAAAGCTGCATGTGCAAGCGAATCAAAACAAGGAATTAATTCACTACTTCCCATCGGCAGGCAGGTGTTCAGCCATCTCCAGGAAAGCAGGGCTCCATCATGCGTAATGGTTACTTGGGAAGACAAAACACCATAACTCCGAATGTCCCCCCTTCCTTCCTCTTCCCCCAGATATGCTGGGCATGATGTCACATGGTATGGGATATCCCTTTGGTCAGTTGGGGTCAGCTGTCCCAGCTGTGTCCCCTCCCAACTTCCTGTGCACCCCCAGCCTACTCGCTGGTGGGGTGGGGTGAGAAGCAGAAAAGGCCTTGACTCTGTGTAAGCACTGCTCAGCAGTAACGAAAACATTGCCGCGTTATCAACACTGTTTTGGTCACAAATCCAAAACATAGCACCATATGAGCTATTATGAAGAAAATTAACTCTATCCCAGTGAAAACCAGTGCAGATAGTTAAATAAACTCTATGACCTGTATCACAAGAACAGTAAGGGGATGTGTCCTTTAACAGCAATGGATGAAATTACATAGGATGGCCAAAATTTCAAGTAGGTCCTGGTAGAGTGGTCAGGAGGAACTGCAACAGCAGAAAGCATGTCTCTGAGCTCCCCTGCCAAGCAAACATCTCCTGCCTTGGCTCTTGGGTAGATTATGGCTGTTAGGTCACTTCTAGCTCCCCTGTACAGACCAAACACCTTCATGTTTGTCTCCATCCTGATCTCCTGAGTCTTTAGGAGACTGTCTTAAGTGTGGTGGCCTTGACATATGGTACTGTTTTACCACATAGTAAACCCAGTGTTTTGTGATATTGCTTGTCCACTGTGTTTCTTTGTGATTTACCTAAAGAGGTTCACACTGCCCATTTTAATGATGTAAATATGTTTAAGTGGCTCCTGACCTACTCTTCGTGAATGTCTGTGCGTCTATCACAATGAGGCATAAATGAACGGTGACTGTCTGGAATTTTTTTAGTAGCAATGTATAGCCCAGCTGATCGCTAACCAGACCCAGAGCCTGTTTTACTCCTGTAGATAAGTGCAGAAGTGTAGCAGTTAGCTGTAGCTATGAATTTTGATCAGAGTGAACACCAAGGGCTCATTTGTTATTGAGATAGGTGAAAGTAAGGCAACAGGTGATGATGGAGGAAAGCATGGCTGCATGCTGCTAAGAAATGAGACAGTCAAATAATGTTACACTTCGCAGATTTTCAGACACGAAGTATAGTATGAAGGTTTATAAGGCTGGTGTATAGCAAGTGCCTGGCATTACCTGGTAGCACTTGGAATGTGTTACTACTGCGTAACTGAGTGTCTGTGCTTACACTACTTAAATAAATCTTTTAGGCAATGCCTCTAATAAAAATTAGAGAACATTGAAAATGCTTTCAAAAAAAGGCATTTACAAACTGCCTGTAGGTGCACTCAGTCTACAGCTGTTAGCATATGTCAAAAGAACATCTGTGTTAAAATTGGCTGGTTCATCAAATGGAAATAGTATCTGATGTCCAGTTAGATGATGTTAATTTGCCTTGTCTGTAACATTTTCTTTGATTTCTCTTCCCACTCCTGTTGACATCATCTTGGGATTGTACAAATTCTGATGTTCTGTCTAGCACATTGACACGGTTTATCAAAAGCAAGTGATCTGTTCTCTCAACCCTTCTATCACGTTTATTTTATTAGTTTCCTCACCTGCTTATGGTAAAGATATGCTAAAAGAAGGCACATGGGGACAGGTGGGACTGCATTTAAAACACAAGTGACAGGCAAGATCTGGGTTACATTGCTAATTGGTAAGCTCCTAAATTTTGCAGGAAAAAACATTTTGTAACTCTAGGACCTTCATTTTCTCATCTTCAGGCAGCTCTCAGTTTTATAGCAAAGGACTTCTTGTGATACTTAGCTTTAAGGAATATTAAGATAATTGGAAAAGATACTGTTTTGTTCACTATTTGCACTGTACAGTATTTCTAAGGCCCCACTGAGCTAATACATTTCTATATTTTAACAAAAAGTTGGTCCCTGCCTCTAAAGCTTTACAACGTCTGTTTAAAAGAACATGGTGACATTGCAAAGTTGGGGCTCAGAGTGCAGCTTCCCAGGCTGCCCATGCAGCTTACAGCCAACTCCTTGGTCTGTGAGAATTATGGCATAACCTTCCCTATTTTTCCTACTCCCCGAAAGCCACTGCCTCATCTACTACTCAAGATCTGGATGAGTGCTATATGGAGAACTAATGGCATTGAATGTAGACCGTCTGCCTTGTTTGTTCTCCTATTTAGATGTTTGACACCCCATATACACAATTTTAATGCCTCCAATTGCACAGCTACCTTGGGTACGTGTGTGTGTATACGTATCTTCTTGGAAGTGTTCAAAGATAAGTTCATCAGAGTTTGTACACTGCTCAGATTCTGCCATGATTGAACAGTGTATAAGTAACCATGTACAATTTAACAATTCTGCCAGGATTTTGGTGGGGTGCTGTAAATACAACTTGGGCTAACACACAATTTCACAAAGATAAAGTCTGACTGTCCACTGAGCAGGTGCTGCACAGAGGTGAAAGTGTCAGTACCGACATTGCACAACCAACACTTTTACCTTTGTGAAAGATATTTATGTATGCAAGTTTTATCCACTTGGTATTTATTTTTGGCTTTATATTTATATGCATTTAGCTTAACAGGTCATTTATGTGCCAAGATACCAGATGCGGAGAGTTTACAAAGTTATGTTCAGTAACTTACTGAAGGCCTGTCAGTGAAAAGGAGAATTTTTATTTGAAAGAAGATATACACAGAGCCAAAAGATTTCTCAAAGATGGGCAATGTTTGGCAGAGATTTTATGATTAGCACTAATACGGTGTTTCTGTAGCATGGTTTTATGAATCAGGCATCAATTGTTTTATGTAGTGACCAACTTTATACTGAAAGGGATTCACCCAACATTGAAATGAATTCTGTTCACACTGCCACTCACTGAAGTACTGAGCAAAGCAGAAAAATGGGATATTTGATTTTTATCGGAAGTAAATGTTTTCATATTTGTATGGAGGAATTGCAAAAATATGCCAGAACTAATATTCACAAGCCTATTATATAAAATGGCTTACTATTTTATTAAAATAATACAGATTCCCCCCCAACTTTACAAAATATTTTATAAAATAATAAGCAACAGGTATTGTTCTGGGAAACATATTCTCATGTTTTACACAGTATATGTTCTAGAAGTAGTTCATTCTCGATCACTGGGCCTTTGTCAATTTTTTCAGTGCCACAATAGAAATAGCTCTCAAAATATGATGAAATTGTATTTTATGCAGCATTTCTTTTCAGATTTTCTTTTTTGGTTTTTGCTTGGTTTGGGTTTTTTTGAGAATACAGTGCCCTTGCCAGTGAGATGGTATACGCAATAACTACATTATTTTAAATCTCTCTAACTTAACAAGGCATCAGAGGCTGAACTGACATTATCTCCAGTGGCTGATTACGTTTCCTGCTGGTGGATTACTGTCAGGAGTGAGGAAAGAAACTCTTGGTGGGACAGATAGAATCTACCAATCAGTTCTGCTGTAATGGATGTAGAATTTAAAGCAGAAATTCCAGACTGTTGATGATGTGTTCAGTAACTCATGCCAAGGCCTCTTTATCAATAATGCTTATCTTTGGAAAGGGCATAGTTAATTTCTTCACTAGTCCATAAATTATTACAGAACTTACAAATCTGCTATAAAATCAATACAACTAATTGTAAATTAATAGATTTCTAAGTGTGAAGAAGCATGTAATAATGTAGATGTGTCCTTGAATGAGCATGCCAGTTCTGGTGTCAGGGGTGGGAGCTTCCCACTGTTTTATGTGGCATCTTCAACTGTAAACACATTTCTTTTCCTTTCCCCAACTGATTTAGTCTGCTACCGTAGCAAGTAGCATTTCCATTAGCCTCCTACCGTTAAATCGTGGAGTAAATATAATCACAAAAACATCCACCGTGCAAGCAAACTAATAGTGCAGCAACTGTGGTCATAGCTTATCTCCATCTTACAGGCATTTTTTGTGAGTTCACCACAGTTGGTGCAGAAACAAATCCCTTTAAACTGAATCTAATGAAGAAGAATAAAAATGGATGGTTACAATACAGACTAAGGGTTTATAGATATTCTCGAGTACGCCTGCTAGAAAGAAAAATGTTGTTTGTGTTGTTTTCCTTATGTGCAGTACTTAGCAGCAAGGCAGCGTCCTGTGTGTTGATGCCTAGACTGCTCGGGATTGAAGTGGTAGGAGATGCATAGTCTAATATCAGGGTACTTCAGATTTTATTTAAAATGAAATATATGTAGATGCTGACAGGTTTAGCAATGTTACAGGCAGTAGAACAGAAAAATTTTAATGCAAGAAAAACTTTCCTGTTTGTTGCTTGCACTATTTTAGTTCTGCTAATGTGTATGGACTAAACCAAACTGTGTTTGCATATGTGCAATAGCCATAACTTTCTGTGATTTAGCTTTCTTTTTAACAGGAATTAAATAAAAGATAGCTTTCATTGCATAGCATACTAAGCTTTTGTTTTCTAAAATCTCAGTTTGGTAAAGAATGTAGACTTGAAGCTGAAGTGACTCTGAAGCAAGGTTAACTACACACAGGTTTTTCTGATCTGGGATTTCAAGGTGTCCTTATCTTCCTCTGAGACTGAAGTCTGGAAACTTGGCACAAAGCCATTCATGCCAAAGGCTTATCTTGCAGCACAGCTTCTCTCTTCTGGATACAGCTATACCTGTTAGTATTAATGAATTTGGTGGTAGCACCTTCAGCACCTATGTGCTGTGGGTTTGGCTTGTGGGTTTCTTTAAATAAATGAATAGGATGATGATACAAGGTCTCATAAAGAGTAGTCTATATGTTAAATATATGCAGTAATAGGACATTTTACATAGGGATAATATACACAGTGTGTCATAGTTTGGAGGGAGGACAGTGTCTTAATAAGCTTTGTAATGAACTACTAGAACTAAAATGTGTAGAAAGTAGATGCTTTTGCTTTTTTGCTTTTGTTAATTTTCTTATTTTAATTAAAAGTGAAATATGGGATTTTTCTAACAGCACATCAGGTGACCTAACAGTGGAGTGATGTGGAGGTGGAAAGCACAGCTTGCTGTGCAGCACTGCCCAGGAGGAGCAGCAGCATCAGAATTGCGAGAGAATTCTATAATATATATATATAGTTATATATATATTTATATAATGACTGTATCAGAAGTTATATAAAAACTATATCAGATGCCACCCCATCATTTTGACAGCCACCCAAGTTAAACATTTTCATAACACTTTTCGGGGTTGCTGCTTACAGTTTAGTAACTTTTAATGCTTATATATATTTGTTAAATGTCAGTTATTGTTCTGTGTTTCTAACTATCCTGTAGCAGCAAGATAATGGTAGAAATAAGAGGTACCTTAGAAAGAGTATCTGACCTGTGCTCACTGTCCCCAATCCTGGTCTGTCAAATGTATTGCAAATATGAATTTTCTTGTCCAAATATGAGCCTTTGTTTAGGGCCCATTTTGAGTCCTTCCCTGCAGAGTGTCTGTTTGAAAAGAAAAGCAGTGTCTTAGCTGTGAGTAATATGCAAACATTAAGTGAAAGGCTGAAGGGAAATGCATTTCTCAAAAGCTTTAATTTAGTTGGGGATGATACGAGTTTTAGAAAAAATGAGAGTTAACAAAGAGCTTTACATAAATTGACAGAGGGGGTTTTTTTGGTGTTGTGTCATCCCTATCATGTGTCCTCCCCCCATCCTCCCCTCTGTCCCTTTGGATAAAGGATGGGGGTAACAGGTGAAATCTGCTGAATGCTGGGTATGAGTAAAAAACATCTACAGTGTGCCAGCATTGATCTGTACTCTCATGCCCAGCCAGTCTGCCAAGGGTCCAGCGAGGGGGAGCTCAGTCCCTCTGCACCAGGGGGGTGGCACGTCATCCATTTTTCTCTGTAGCTTTATGATGAAAGGGGCTCTGCGACGATGCTGCATGACACAGCTTTGTGCTAACTAGATGGCATCTCTGTCTCCAAAATAATAGGAACATTCTTGCTGTGTATAAAAAAAAAAAAAAAAAGGGATGCACTTTAAATGTATATTGGAAGGGCACAACTGCATACAAACTATTTAAAATCTTCTGAGAATTAGCAGTTTATTATATAGTCAACTATACTCTGTAGGAAATCCTTTGTTTCTCCTTAACAGGCTTTCAAAGTTCCTTATTTAAATGCACAAGATCATGTTTTAAATGATTCAAACACTTCTTGTGATAGCAAACTTAGAAAAGGAGCAGTGCAGTTCAAAGGTGGTATCAGTTGTAAATGAGGGGCTTTGCTCCTTTCCTTTTTCTCTCCTCCTAACCGCTCTTTTAAGTGTCCTTACGCATTAGGCATTTCGTGTGGTTGAACAGTGGTGTATTCTCAAACTACCCCTTCTTTGATAATACGTGCTAGTAATTAGAAAGATTTTGAATGTCTGTATACACATTTACAGTGGAGACAATATGTTCTATTTTTAAAAAGCCCATGTTCCAGTAACTTTTAGACACTACCTCATTTCAGATTTCACTAGATTCCTATTTATTATCACAACTGTTGCTTACTAAAGCTAATGAATTATGGAGGACTTCTGATCTAACACCACTCCATTTATTAAGAACTATTTTATGTGTACTGGATTAAATACTATGCCAACTGTATCACTGATGGTTTTGTAATAACGTATGAATTTAGTTTTCACTTGCTGTCAAGGCCACTGAAATCAATCAGCCCATTCAGAAGGGGTGGAGCTGCCTCAGGTGTGCCTTGACTTGAGTGACCCTTTGGCTGTTGCTCCAGGCAGAAGGATTAGTCCAGATGCAGCCCCAGGAGGGAGTAGGCAGGTGAGCCGGGGGGCTGGCCCCCTGGTCAGGGAATTGCCCAGAGCAGCTGTTCCATTCCTCCCTGCCAGATGGGGTTTGTCTCCCCACCTCAATTCTCACTGTCACCCTAAATTACCTATCCCTTTCTCAGTATTCTGAATTTCTGCACCATTTTGGATAAGAGGTATATTGATGATGATGTGTATTGATTAAGTGTATGTGCTGGTTATAGTACACATGCAGACTACTACAGTTTCTTATCACCTGCCAAGCATCTTTTACTTTTTTTTTTTTTTTTTTTTTTTTTTCTTGGTGGCAGGAGGGGGAAGAAGGGAGAGTCAAAACTGAATGAAGTAAAGCTTCTTTCCCTCCGTTAAATGACAGATCTGTAACATAGATTTCCTGATATATTATTTTAATCTACTTACTTTTTTTTGTATTTTAGGTAAGTGGAAGCTTTCTCTTCATGACTTGGGGACGCATTTAATTGCTGTGGTAAGTGTTCTCCATCACATGAATTAGCTGTGTGTAAATTAACACCATAAGGTGGCTTCAGAAGTGGTAGTGGATGGTTTCTAGAAGGCTGCATATATATACAGATGCTGCTTCTCCTACACAAGTTGTTGGTATTTTTGAATAGAGAAGATGATGTGTCCTCTGCTCAGTTGTACAGCTTGCAGGTATCCTCACTCATTTTTATTCATTTAACTGTGGTTTAGCGTTAGCTTGTTATGTTGCATTTGGTCTTACAATACAGAACCTTGTTAGCTGAAGTGGTTTACCTGTGTTTCTGTTTTGACTACTTGTCCTCCAAATTTCATGTGTTCGGTTATAGTAATAAATGTTGTTTTCCTCACCTCCTTTAGCACTATTTCACACTGTTTTGCAGTAGCACAGTTCTGATCGTTAGTGGCTCGGACTTATTGCTGTATGCATTTTTTTAATTGCAAATTACTTTATAAATGGCATGTGTGTATGAAAGGGAAAAAAAAGAATTGAACATTAAGCTGTGAGTTCTTTCGGAGTAAAAATGAATGCTCGAATTTGCTTTTGTGCACTAACCATTCCTGTGTGGTGGGTTGATCCTGGCTGGATGCCAGGTGCGCACCAAAGCTGCTCTATCCCTCCCCTTCCTCAGCTGGACAAGGGAGAGAAAAAATATAATGAGAAGCTCGTGGGTTGAGATAAGGACAGGGAGAGATCACTCGCCAATTACTGTCATGGGCAAAACCGACTTGACTTTGGGAAAAAATTAATTTAATTTGTTACCAATCAAAACAGAGTACAATAATGCGTGGGTCCCCCATGGGGTCACAAGTCCTGCCAGCAAACCTGCTCCAGCATGGGGTCCTCTCTCCATGGGTCCACAGGTCCTGCCAGGAGCCTGCTCCAGCACGGGCTTCTCACGGGGTCACAGCCTCCTTTGGGCGCATCCACCTGCTCTGGCATTGGGTCCTCCATGGGCTGCAGGGGGACAGCATGCCTCACCATGGTCTTCACCATGGGCTGCAGGAGAATCTCTGTTCTGGTGCCTGGAGCACCTCCTCCCCCTTCTTCTTCACTGACCTGGGTGTCTGCATAGACCTTCCTCTCACATATTCTCACTCCTCTCTCTGGTTGCAGTTGCACAGGGTTTTTTCCCCCCCTTCTTAAATACGTTATCCCAGAGGTGCTACCACTGTCGCTGATGGGCTCAGCCTTGGCCAGTGGCGGGTCTGTCTTGGAGCTGGCTGGCATTGGCCCTGTTGGACATAGGGGAAGCTTCTAGCAGCTTCTCACAGAAGACACCCCTATAGCCCCCCCACTACCAAAACCTTGCCATGCAAACCCAATACACCCAAACCCAATGGTTCCTGATATACCATATCTGGGTGAAAGGGAAGTAAGGACTATTTTTAGGAACTTGGTTTTTAGATGGTAAGGGGGGTATTTTCTATTTAGAGCATGCAAATTCCACAGGTTTTTTTGCCTGAGCAGGTGTATGATGAATGAGGCAGTGGACTCAGTAGAGAGAAACTTCCTTTTGTGTTTCTGGCATTGTCCTGGGAATGGCAATATGTGTGTAATCCTCCTGTTGAAAGGACTGTGATCTCGCATTCTAGCGTCATCTATTCAGTCATGGCTTTGAAATGAAATTTTATGACCCTGCTTGATTTTTGGTTTCTTTTGGAGGGGTTTGGGGGTTTTGTGACCATAAATCTTTATCCTATGTGGTTTTCGTTTATATATTGGATTAAAGAATGCATTACTTAATGGTGGTAATATTTTAAGTATATCGAGCATGCTTAGCCTTTGCCAACAGTGTTATTTATATTGATGGTATTTTTGGATGGAGGTAAAGAAGGTTATGCTAGTGTAGAATAGCTCTTCACTTCATTAAAATGGCTTTTTTCAGTAGTTTTTTTAAGACATATGCAGTTTGTACACTATAACAGAAAATTACAGTTCCTCTCTTTAACCAAATGAGGTTGATTTATTTGTGTTGTGATTATCTCTTGTTGCTTTATCAAAAATATAACAATAGTGATACTTATCTTAATTTGTAAATAATCAGTTATTAACTATGAAAGTGGTGGAGATGTAATATGTCCTGCTTCAGACTGATCATATGAAGGCTTGGTACAGTCCATCTACACTGGCGTGGCTATTTTCTGTGGAAAAAGATCATTGTATAGTTAAGCCTGTACTTGTAAAATTCAGGTGTTACTCAAGATATTTGTCAATTAGCTGGAGGATACCCAGTTGCACTTTTTTTTTCTTTTTATTTTCTTGCTTAAGTGAAGCATTTACTCAATACTATACCTAGATCAAAACTGGATATATATATTTTTTAAAGGCTATAGATTATTGAAAATGCAGAGCTAATACTGGGGTGAAGGAGAAGCTAGCACAGCAGACAAAATCACAAAACGTGTGTGATTATGTACATATACAAATACATGAACTCTTTATTTAAAGAAGTCCAATGATTCAGAAGTCTTCCAGTGCTTAAAGTAGCTTTAAAAAAAACCAAAAAACCAAAACCTTTCAATAACATGTAAGTCTTAAGTAGGTTGTATTAAAATGAATTTTGCATAGGATTCAGTGAGCTGATAAAGAAACCATAAAATATAGGTAGGGGTACAAAATATGTTTACTTCTTATTTCAAAAATTTGGAATTTAGAAGGGGAAAGTACTTATTTGCTTCAAATGTCCTTTCCCCTCACATCCTTTTTTCACTGAAAGCTTTCTAAAACATTTGATTTTTTTTTTTTGAGGTCTTACCAAAAAAAGATTAAATTTGATGTCCAAAGAGACAGATAAAAAAATTCAAAATAACAACAAAAAAAATCCAATCACCCTTTACCAACACAAATACTATTTTATTGCCTGCTAATGTAGAGTAGAAAACTGATAACTCTAAGAAGCAGAAAATGTCCAAATGAAAGAACTTTTCATGCCGAAGTTGAATAAGCAAACTCATGGAAATTGTCATCCTGTTGCTTTAGTTGAGCGTTGGCTGTGTGGTTAGAAAGAACAGAAGCTATCCTGCTAGTGATACCCATTGTAAAGCGGGAAGGAAGCCGTGTGCGTGTGTAACACTATATACAAACTATCTGCTGATGAGCTGCCAGCGGTCTATGCATGAAGAAAACTGTGCGCTTGGGAACATAGTTATATCAGTGTCAAGCCTAGTTACATATTATTTTACAGCTTTTAAATTTTATATCCTTGTTGGGTAAAAATGCTTAAAAATTAATTCCTGGCAGACAAATAATTTTTTCTTGAAATGTACCAAAGACAGCAGGCTTTACTTTAGATACTACATCAAGGTTCATGCCCCATGCTGTTTCCAACCCTGTTACAGTTTTCTTTTCTATTAAAGAAGCAGAACTAGAAAGATCAGAAAATAGAAAAATGGGAATGTGAAGAAGGTCAGGTTTTGTGCTTGTGTAGGCTTTTTCATATTTGTGCTTTGAACCCTTTTGAGAATGACAGTGGCACGCAAATCCAGATGATGTTTGAAGAGCTACCTCAAAGGAGGTTGGTCAGAACAAATCACACCAGTGTCACGGCAAACCTGTGCTGTGGCTTTTCATGACCACATACAGTCCAGCAGCTTGACAGCTGCACCCCATTTCAAGTGTTAATGGTATACTGATATGCCTACCTTTTTCTTTTGCATTTGATTTGAGGGTGCTGGTTCTTGACACCTGAAGTTGTTCACTGTAAAAGCTGCAGTTAATTTGTCATAGTTTTCTTTTTTTTTTTTAATATACTGCTTACCCCCAGTGATCCTCATTTGTACTCAACATAGGAAGCTTTTTTTTTTTTAGTGGTGATAGATATTCTTAGTTTGCATTGTACTTCGGCAATCTTCAAAATGTTAAGAACTGAATTTGGGATTAATGCGGATATTCAAAATTTAGCATTTCATTTTGCAGGTCAGGTTGCTTTCAAATTTCTGTAGAGAAACCTTAATACAACAAAATAGTAATGCAGAAACTTGGAAAAGTCAGTCTTGAATCCTTTAAACACAGCAAACATTTTAACTAATCTGGCTTTGCAGGCTTTCTTGGTCATCATTATTTTAGGTTGTACATGTTTCTAGTGTCGCTTTTCCATATTCAATCACTTGTTACATTCTTACTGATCAAGTTTAGTTTTATTTTCAGAATTCAATTAACTTTTTTAAAAAAACTTTTAGCTTCCAGCTTCTATTACCGTGTTGCTTGTTCTCTTGCATTAATAGCTAAGTCAAAGGCTATGGTAAAGACATTAAAACATCAAAAGAAACAGCTGTGCCTTTTGCTGCTGCTGAAAGGAGACACCAAATGTAAAATTACACTATCAAAAACTTGTGAACACTAAAAATCTTATGTTTTAAAATAGCTATTCAAAATAACAGTTCAAGTAATAAATGTTGGATTTGGTATTCATAATAATTACTTTAGACCTGTGAAGTTTGCTACATATGTATGGGAGGGGAAAGCATTTCCAAACAGCTCAGCAGGTTACTTCAGCTGAACATGATTTTGAGCCATGCCTGGAGTGTGTGCATTCCTAGGTGGATGAAGGCTATCAGAAAGTTTCTCCGTCTGGCTAATGGGAATAATTTTCTTTTCAGAAAGAATCCTGGATTGATGACCTTTTAGGGGTGGGAAGTGTTGGGGTTTTTTTGTGGTGGTGTGTTGTTTTTTTGTTGTTTTGGTTTTTTTTTTCACTTGCCACATTTCTCAAACTGTTTCTTTAAAGCTTTGTTGCTAGATTGCTTGTATATTAAGAAAATTGATTTTTTAAATATTTGATTCCAGAAAGTGCTTTTTTTAAGCTTTTATCTTAAAGGATAAATCATTGCATTTCAAGATGTTTCATGAACAAGAATGAAGCAAATAAGATATCAGTCTTCTGACAGTACATGATGCAAAAAAAAAAAACCAAACCACCCTGTCTTGAATTTGGAGCAGATGTAAAATTTGCAATGATAGATTGCTTCTAATAAAATTACTTCCACTGCATTAATCTTTTCTTTTAAGTAGCATCTAACTTTGCTTTTCATAATTACAGTATTGAGATTTTCCTAAGTAGCCTTATTCCTACTGCAGGCTGGTTAAGGCTAACTGTCAATGAAACTTCAACCTCCGCTGAGAAAGACCCAATGTCTTTCATTGAACTAAACCACTCAAATAATCATCTAAAAGTTTTGAAACTGTATACATGTGAATATATGTATGCATGTATAAGTAAACATGTATGTAACAAAGCAGATTTGTAATACCATCCTAGCTAGATTGTACTTTCTGATTTGTTGTTTTGAGGATCAGAACTACATTGCTTTTCTGATTTTGTACACAGACATTTTGTATTGCATTGTGATCTCTTGTAGTCCATGACCTCACCTTTACCTTACCATGTTTTTGGTGGGATTAGTCTGAATCACATTCCATAAAGCAAAAAGTGCATTAGTTGCATTAATTCAGAAGTCCAGTCCAGAGGGATTGTGGTCAGAAGCTTATCATTGTACCTTTTAGTCTATTAAATTTAATTCAAAAGGCTTAATAATAAGCTTGTAGCTGGAGTTCTTTTTTTTGTCTTTTGGTTTCTTAATTTTGAAAGTGAAGGGTGAATTTGTGTGGAAATAATCAGTATAGTCCCAGAAGATGCACACGATCCTCCATAGCAGGATTTGTTTCTTTATGCTAGAGTGAGTAGAACCACTATGGGCAGCAGTAATAGTGAGCTTCTGTGCGATACGGTTTCAGATTACTTGTTTTACTTGGCTTGCTTAATGTCCCTTATACAAACCCAGTGTGCAGTAAGTTAGAGGTGACACATTGTCTTGTTAAATTGGAGCTCTCAGATTTGACTGAGATCGTGTTGAGAGCACTTATCTCAATGTTTACCTGCCCTTATTTATGCCAGTCAAAGCAGGACATTGAAACTAAGCATCTGCTAGTTTACATGTTACTGGGGCAGTTGGCTAGCCTTAAACATTTTATGAAGCCTTAAAAATACCTTGACATTTTTGTGCTTTTTCCATCAGCTAGTGAGGACAAACTGAAAGTCAAATTATCTGGTGTTGTGTATCAAAATCGGATGTTAAAAAAGAATCATAGTATTGTTTATGGAACAGAATAACTCCAGAGTATTTAATTGCTGTGAACACACAAAAATTAACAGTCATATCGTGGATAGCCACATAAGTATTGATCTATGCAGTTTACTACCATGAAATTTTTTTTTAAACGAAGTGGAATTTATGAACTGCAACTGAAATCCATTTTTTTTTAAAATGATTTATGAAATATTTAAGTGAAACATTTGTTATTTTGTGATTATTATTTGAATGAGTGCTTTCCTAATTATATGAAATATCTGCTTTCCTCAGGGTTTGCCTGACAGGAAACAGTAAAATGCTATTTTATGGCTTGTTAGTAATGGTTTCTTTTCTTCTTTCCTTTTTTTTTTTTTTATATTTTCCCAGCTGTGAGGATTTGTCTCTCATTCTTCTATATTCAGAACTTAATTTTTCCTTTATGGAAAAGAGAAGGGAAGAGAAACTTGTAGATATCTATAACACCACCAGAATGGAGTGACAGCAAAGGAGTTGACAACAAATTGGTTTAACCTTTATTTACAAATGTAATTAAGAACTGAAAAGATAACCTTAAAATAAAATTATGGGGGAGAGTCTTATGCATGGTAAAATCTTCTCTTTCATTACTGCACGCTTTCCGCACTCATTTACATTGTTATTTCCCGAAGTCCCTGCAACTGTTAAATTATGCAAATCAAGTTACCATAATATTCAGTGCCAAAATGTTTTATTTAATAGCAGTCATTAATTTATTTCTCTAATCAAATCCACTAGGAAATCATTTTAAATGTATCATTTTGTTTTAAATAGGTCCCAGTTCAGCATAACGAAAACCTGTTGGGCCTTACAGTCATGGGTTTTTTTCAGCACGTACATGACAATTCAGCAGTGATGCCCCGCTCTTTCCCTCCCATTTACCTAGTAATATTGCATAATGGGAGAATCAAACAGCATATTTAAACGTGACATAACCATGTATTTTATAATGCAATGAATAACTACTATTGTTAATGCTTCCGCTCAAAGCGGAGCATTGTAAGAAAGAGAAGAGTTGAAGCAGGCCTGAGAACTAGGGTAGCACCTCTGAGAGATGGTGAAGGCAATGCTAATGAGATTAAACAAGAGGAAAAATTCTTGCGTAGCTCCAGGTCTTTGATTCACGTGATCTTTAGAATAGAATACAAGGACATCTTGAATGCTGCAATGAGGTAAGTTCAAGTGGTTTCTGGATCTCCCCAGGAAAGTGATTTTTTTTTTTTTTTTTTTTTAATTAAGTCTTAACAAAGGGAAGGCAGGTGAAGTCCCTGTTGATTCATCCTTCTGCTATGTGTATTTCAAATGTGCTATTTGGAGGAGGGAAATTTTGAGACACATGATTTGGTATACTGCGAGCATAAGAAGGAGCATGACTATGGAGTTAGAGCTGCCCTAGGCTTTGGGAGGTCTAAACATAATTTAAGGGTTCTGTAATCTGAAAATACTACTCCAGTAACATACACAGAATTTCTTTTTGTCAGAGGAAGCTATCACATTTGAAATTCTGAATGTTAGGCATAAAACATAAAGCTGCATATGTTCATAAGCAAAACCTGGATACTGGATAGATTTTCTTTCCACCAAACTCTAAACCTCCACACCCCGCCGCTCTCCATCCCAATGCTCTTGTGCAGCTGTGGCAGGAAATTAAATTCAGTGCAGGACTGCAGATTGCAATCCTCTCTCCTCCTGTATCTGACACATTTTTACCTTGTTCCATTGCAGGGAAGATCCGGCAACTTGTTTGAAAATGCGAGTGAAATGTTTCTGAAGGGACAAATAAGGTTAACTTTGCACCATTTAAAAGCCACAGGGAGCAGAATATCCTGTTGTCTTTGAGAACGCGCAAATGAGATTCTTGTCTAATTGAAAAATAGGACATTTCTGGGTTAATTGCTGGAAATGACCAATTATCCAAACACTTCCACTGAAAGAAACACCACCACCCCTCTGCTGTCTTTCTTCAAAGAAATTATTATCATCTTTAATCTGTGGCACATTCACTAGAAGACTACGTGATTCTTATTACGCTATTCTTATTATTCAGCTTTGTGAATAACTGGTAAAATCGTTACCCAGCTGCCTTATTTGCCTTTCGAAATTAAATGGAGCAACAGTTCTGATGACAGTGCATTGCCTCAAACCTGTCAGCATCTCTCTTAGTGACGAGTTATAGGTCATTGAGCATGTGAAATGATGTGAAAAAGTAGGTAGGTGGCCATCACCTTGTATTTTCCCATCTTCCCTCTATGCAATTTAATCCAGCCCTAAACAGGTTAATTCTTTCCATGTCCATTCTTCCTTCTCAGCTTTGCTTCTAGAAGTGTTGCTGTAGGAAGCAGAGGAACTAAGAGTGGAGAATCTGACCATTATTCATACCAGGTGAAGGGCAAAACAAGACGGCCCTGGTCCCATCATGCTTCCTCTCTCCCCCTCCCCAACCCCCCTTCTGCAGGTAGGCTTTAGGAAGATCTGACAATAAGGAAGAACATTCTTGTCTTTAATCTTCAAAGCAATCTATAAGTGTTTATAAGTTTCTTTATATACTTATTTAATATATGTTTTTCATGCAACCTCAACATAAAATAAATAACGTGATGGGGTGTATGTGTCTTTCTGCCTAGTTAATGGTGCTTACCTCAGGTCACTGATTCTTGATATGTAAAATATGAGGACTTAAAAGACATTAGAAGCGTAAGTGGGTCTTCTGGAGAATTCTGCATATATTTCTTTGATTTGAAATTAGAAAGTTCTTAATACTGCATAAATGCTTATTTTCATGCTCAGGACAGGTTTTTTTTAATAATTATTTTCTGAATCAAGAACAAATTCAAAACAAGAACAGCACATAGAAAAAAGATATTAACATTAGCCAAAATAATGTAAACTGCCTTTGACTAATCTCCCCATATATAGATGTTATATTGTGACAGAAGTAAATATTCCATTTATTTTTAACTACAATAAAGCAATAAACAAAGCAGCAAGCAAAATTGGTGACTATCTCCTCTTTTTCCCTTCCTCTTGACTTTGTTCTTGGCAGATTTCCCATCTGTGATTATATATTCCTTCATTCCCAAGATATAAAGCTCTCTGCTGAATCTTAGTGTCAAGGAAAAGTCTCAGCAGGTTTATTCTTTAGTGATCTGACCTTTCCTCTGTCAACTTGTTTACTTACAAATAGTTCTGCATCCTTGATTCAACCTGCAGTTTACTGAAAAGCAAGAAGCAAAAATTCTGAGTCTGCCTCTCTGCTTCTGTGGTCTGTAATTTCTGTTGCAGAATAATAGTTTGGAAGATTAAGGTGAGTATTTTTTTCTTTTTTTAGGAGCTCAAAGTCTCAGGCTTGGAATTTTGTAGGCACTTTTTGCTATCTTGAAATGCTGTTTGCCTCACCACAGTGTGGAATATTAATCAGATCAAATGGAGGTAACCAGCTAACACTTCAACTCTTGTCACTTCTACATAGAGATAAAATGCAGTAGGTAAAATGCCAACTCATCAGTCCTAGACTTTTTCCAGTTTTCTGGTTGAATTTCTTGAGGGTGATCTAGAAATACTTGTAGAAACTCACTAGTGTGAGAGGAGCCACTTGGGAGGGAAGTGTGGCTGTGGGCTTGAGGAATGAGGGCAGCCTCCGTCAAGCCTCTCGGTGACCCACCTGTCAGCCTGAGCCTCACTTTCAGGAATAATAGTTTTCATCTAGGTCCCCCTTCCCCTCCCATCATGTTTTTATCTGTCCCCAGTGTCCAGACTCATCTTAGCTAAACTGAATCTACCTACCTCTAGCACTTTGTGTGAGCATACATGATTTTCTATCAGTTTTGCTGGTCACGGAAAATGTGTAGGTATTGGGTTTTTTTTAATCGTAACAACATGGTGGAGACTGAACTGGTACATACAAGTGTTTTTTAAATCTAACAAAACTTCCTTAGCTGAAGACTGTCCAAAGCTCAGAAAGTGCACCTCCTTTTATTAGGATGTTTAGTCTTGTCATGTATCACAGCATGTCCTATAAAACAATCTTGATTTTTCTTTCCCTCCTTCTTTTTTCAGGATTTGGTTTACTGGTTGTACAGCTGAGTGGTTTTTTTTTTTAATGTAATAAGACACTGACTTAGAAGGTGTTTAGACAGAGAAATGTTTGCATAAAGTAACTACCACTTTGGTTGTCTTTTGTAGCTGTCCCTAGGCTCCTCCTCACCCAGACTTCCCTCTAGAAGAGCCTCTGTGCTCATGGCTTGGGAGGGTGCTGGGGGACCTTCACATTGCCTGGCAAGTGCTGGGCTCTCTGAGGGTGCCCAGGGTGGCAAGGTGGGCTTCTCTACCAGCACTCAGTGAAGAGAGCTGGTAGTGAGAATTTTTTTTCAGGAGTTCAGAAATTACTTCCCTGATAATTTGCTGCACCTATTACCAATTAGCATTATCTACAAGTAGTGTGTTGGTTACTCATTAAAGCCCAGATTCTTGAAGTTATTTATATGACAAACTTCTGACAGTTTCAGTATGGAGAAACTGGAATAAATTTTGTGGAAGACATGACTTCTCAAACTTCACAAATATCTACAGCCAGTTTGCACTCAGCTTCATTTCCTTGATAGCCAACTGCTATGCTGCTGCATACTCTTACATGTAGAAAGTGGATAAGGGAGCTTAAAGTGTATTTGCAGATTGGTTGCATGTAAGTTACTTCCATCAAGAAGGCAGTGACTAAGAGATTTCTTCTTTTTTTTTTTTTTCCCCCAAGCATGTAATATGAAGCACCTGAAGGTGTGCAAATGAAAATTAATACTTGCTTTTTTTACTGTGCATTTTTACTGGTGACTTTTACTCTTTTGTATCCTGTTTTATTGATCTTCATCATCAGAGATGTTTGTGTATCTACTTCTCCTGAGTTTATTTTTTACCAAATATGATTAATTTGTGTGGAAGAAGTAGTAAATTATTTAAATGTCCCTGTTTATCTGTAAAGATTGTTGTTCAAACTGTAAAAAGGATCAATGTTAGTGATGTTTAGTGCCCTTTACTGACACCAGTTTCAAGGTGCCAGCTTTGAAGCCATTGGTACCTGTTAATAGTCTTTGGAGCTATCCACCTGAAATTTCTAAGTGGTTCAGTATTTCTACATTTCATCAAGTATGTAATTATAATGCTGTTATTCAAAGAAATCTATGTAAATTAAATATACTCTATATTTTCTTCTCCAGATAGAACTAAAATTACAGATTTATAAGACTTTTTTTTTTTTTTAAAGTAGGCTGAAATCTTGTGTAACTTGACAAGACAATCAATGTGGAAAGAATGCTGACTAAAAAGGACTAAGATATCTAACTAACCTTATTCTGAGTGACTTGGTGATAGTGCTGTGACTTGGTGATAGTGCTGGTACAGCCTATACTCCCCTCCAGGCAGAAATTTCATCTGTTGGGTATCTGTCTTGGTCATATGACTTAGAATAAATCTTTCTTGAAACTATGCTGCCCCTTCTGATTTCAGTGAAGTAAAGATTCAGTCCTAAAAAAGCTCCTTGTGAATGGATTTGCTGGATGAGGCTGAAGCCTGACTATTGAACTAGTTTTTGCCTGCCACAGGAGCGTACTCAAAAAGAGATGGGAAAACTTGTATGTTTGTAGGATTTGAATGTACAAGATTGTCAGCTCTTTATTCTGACATTAAATTTGTTTGTTTTCAAGTTTTAATTATTAATAACTAATAGATCTGTATTTTTAATAGAGTAAAACTATGTACAGTTAGGGAAGTGACTTGAAATTAAATATGTCTTTGAAGGTTAACAAGCAATGCATTCTTAAAGTACTCTGAAGAACATGAAGAATATTTTGTATAAGTAAAATGTATGTCTTCTCTAATTATATAGATAATTTGATTTGAGAAGACATCAAATTCCTAATTCTAGCCTTAGCAGCCTGCGTAAGATTTCTAACTGTGGAAGATAGCAGAGCCCTTTCTACACTAAATGTGAACAAATGAATGATATTGGTAAACAGTAGTACAATAAACTAAGGAGGCTAGAAAGCATGTAATGCTAATGCTTTGAATATTACTTCAATTTGCTTCATAGGAGTTCTGGAAACTGTTCAGCAGGCTTATAAACTTTACTCCCAAGGGAAATGCTCTGACCAACAGAATGCAACAACAGCTATGCTGGATATGTATCTGTTTACATTTTCAGTTGTGTAGGAGTTGCGTAAAAGCTGTGTATCCTTTCAGCCTGTCTTATACCTAGCCTTTCAAGGAAGGAAGATGCCTGTTTGAGATTCTTCCTATTCTGTGTTTTAAGTATCATAAAACCCTCAAGCTTTTATTATTCCTTTCTAGTAAGCTTTTTTCCAAAAGAAGGCCAAACATAGAAACAGCACAGCATTTTGGCAATAATTTGGAAATTACATAATATGCTCAAAACCATAGTTTCTTTTCTGAGTCAAGGGTGTTGGCCTTTAATAAACTTCATCATTGCTGCTAATAGACAGCACCAGAAAACTGATAACAAAACTCACCTGCATTAAATGTATTTGCTCAGCAGATGCATATTACCGAAAATGAAGTTATATTCATACTTCACTCGGAAATCTAGCAAAATGATCTTTGGTATGCTTTAGTCCTGCAAATTGAAGTGATAGCTGACTTAATCTTCTCTGCAAGACATTTATTTACATTTCTTACAGGGAAATGCATTGCACATTTAGAAAGCCACTGAAACGTGTCGCAAAAACCAAAAAAATTATTGGTTAGAAAAAGATTCATCTACCATCGTCATGGATGACATCTTGTTTAAGTGTGATGATGTTTTTATAAGAAATGGGGCACCCTGATGCTATTGCACATACATCTTTGCAATTACTGTTGTGCTTTCTTCTAAGAAGCAAGTTCATTGCAGATAAATTTCTTATTCTTGCCAAAGTGTGCTTTAGAATGCCATGGGTACTTGATGCTCTAGCAATCTCCAAGACAACCTGAGAATCTATTACACAGTGCAGAATTGTCCCTGGAAACAGTAGTAGATCCTAAAAACCACATGGATGATTTCTCAGGGTGGACTAGAGGCCACGGTAGCAGGATCCCAGTTTCCACATACTTTGCCATGTTGGTGTGCCTCCGGCACTTTGTTGGTTTCTGTATGTTGGTGAAGTGGAATGCCTTTGGCATTACTTTGCCTCCTATGTGGCCATGGTGGCAGCTCAGGTATTAAATGTCTGCTAATATATAAGCCTCATGGAGATGTTTGTTTATCTGTGCAACATGAGCTTACCCATCAGTTATTCTTCATCTCCTCTAAAGGAAGGTAGTAGGTCACATAGCAGCAGGCCAGGTTGTTCTCACTCTTGCTCCCTTTGGGGTAAGGAAAGTTAAGAGGAGTAGAGCTTGAAACAGCAATATTAGTGATACCAAACAGAAATGAAGTGGAAGTATCAGATTGTTTTCCACTTCAAAGTGTGGTTAAAGTTTGTTTTACTAAATACCTCACAATTGTCTTGCTCAAAAAGAAAAAAAAAAAAAAAGAAGTTGGCAAGTTATTCTCAGATCTTTATTTTGTTTTGTAATATCTTGGGCTGGGCTCTTAAAATATGATATTTTCTTGTGTATTTATTTATAAAAGTATGATATTGATATGCTAAATTAAACTTAATATATTTGCTTGTTAAAAACAATAATGCACAGAACATCTCTAAAGTGCAGGTCTCCACTTTTGAAGCCCTCTCTCTGATTAACCTACTTGTATTCATATTTATAATAATGACATCATGTAATTTTAAATAAAGTGAAGATATGGGGACTGATGTAATATTCTATAACAGAATAATATGTTTTGGATCTGATAATATGCAAATTGTAACATGATATGGAAATACAGAAAATTGTTGTAAATGTGTAAAAATAATTTGTTGTTTTCAGTGCTCAGATGTATTTTTTGATCACGGGAAAAGAAAGGAATATTTGTGGAAGATCGAACAAGATCATGTACAGCGTAGATTTTACGGTTCACATAAAGTGTGAGCCTATTCTTCTAAAATTCATCTGACACCTGTAGCTTCATTTGGTTGGTGATATTCCATATAACAGAATTTTGTTCTCTACAACATACAGTGAAGTGACTGTACACAGGCAGTTATTATCATTTCATCAACAGGGAATCCATAGTCTGATATCAGAACAGGAATACTTTAAAGGATGGTCAAATCTATACTTTTAAAAACAAACACATTGAAAATCTGTTAGTAATAATCAAGTTCATCAAATACATTAGGACCTGGTCTTAAGGGTTAGTTCACATTTCACTTCAATACCATTTGGAATATTAAATTTGAACAGTGTTACAGTCAGTCCCACCTGTGGCCAGATAACTTGTCTAGTCTGCATACAGTAGGTCAATGGCATGGTACTTCTTGCACACACTTGAGAGGGATTCCTGTAAGTGTATGTGCATGTATATAAACGTTTGGTAGCTTAATATGTACGAGGTGAAATTTAACAAAAAAAAGGGCAAAAAACCCCAAACTTCCCTGTGGTTTATGTCACTTGCTGTGCATGCCAGGCAGAATAGCAATTCCCTCACTTAACTGTCAGTGAATAACATGACAGTCTTTCAGCATTCTAGTATGTCTTCTCCTGGGGAAAAAATATATGTTTGAGTTAAATAAAAACAAGTAATAATACAGTCAAGGATGTATTTCTGTTCCAGTTGGCATTTTAAGTAGCAGACTCCTGATTTGTGGCATTCAGCTCAAGTAAGGGGGGATTCCTTTTGGAAGGGAGAGGAAATGCTCCCCCATCTACTGCAAAAGCACCAGCAGAGCTGCCCTTCAGTGACCCTGCCACTTGGCCTGGCCTTTGTATATGCCTCCCTCAAAGCATGGGCATCGTGACAGATCCTCAGCTCCTCCAGTTCCCTGGTCTGTCTTAAAGCCTGCAAACACTTGCATGCCTGTCTGAATCCAGAGAGAAGCCCTGTGCCAAGTACTCGGTGTGGATGTAGTGTGTGGCTTCTTCAGTTCACGCTGCCCAGCCCTCCTCTGAACTGCTGATAAAGCTGCTTTTGCAGCTGGAAAACAGGGATGTAGAGTTTGCTGCTACCTGCTTGTTTGTTTTTCCTCTGCTGTCTTCTTCAGCTATCAGTCAGTGTAGATGTTGTTAAAATGAATTGCCTATTCAGCCACATCACCACCGTATTTGTTTATACTCTTCTATTTGAACTCTGGCTTCTTATAATTTCACTAGAATTCAACAACCTGTTTCCTTATCAATGGGAATAAAATGGCAGAAATCAATTCTTTTTTCAAATGGCTTGCAACTGACCCAAGTGCAAGACTAAAACTTCTGGCAAGCTGAACCCTCAACATCTGCATTTCAAACCATTTTTATTTTCTTTCTCTTTTGCATTGCACAGGCCTGCTCCTTCAAAATGACTGTTGTCCTGTGTTTCAAATATCTGATCAGATTCCACCAAAATCATGGCTGGCTCCATTACAGACGCAGTCTGTGTACTTCCTGGAGAGCAGGAGCCATGGATGGTTCTTCCAAAGCTTTCTAAACTGTGGGAGAGGCTGACGAAGGTCTGGGGAAAAGCGTGGCAGAACTGGATTTGTAAGTCTGAGGAAGCAACACAGTCCAGTACCTGTTCTATAATAATTATGTTTTCTTAAATTGCGTGCTACAGGGAACTTAATTCCTTGCTGCATGTTCCATATCAGTTCGGGCCACTGCATGTAGCTGCTTTTTTCTTTTTAAACTTGTGTGGCATGCCTTAAACTGTGTATAAAATATGATATGGAGATTGTATCAATGGCATTTCTAAACATAGGATTTCTGGTTTCCTTCCCCTACTTTGATGTCAGGGTTTTGACAACTGCCCTTTACTTGTGTGCCTACCTGCTGTAATTGGGGGCCCAGCTTATAGGCCATATTCTGTCTTTAAAGCTATATTATTTTTCTTTTGACATTTTTTTCTTTTTACCCTCAAAGGATTTTGTGTTTTCATGCTCTTTTTATTTTATTCTATTTTCTCTACTAATAGAAATGAGTCCATCCAGGTTCAGTACTTAGGGTTGGTTTTGTTTCTGTAGTTTTCCAGCTTCCCTGTTGTTCACAAGGTTTGCATAGACATGCTACACTTTACAGATATTACACTCTAGTCTGGCATTACATTGTATAATCATTTGTAATCAAAATTGCTTCAGTTGATTTAGCAAGCAACATTGACTGCAACTGCTAAGTATAGGAAGTAGAGCCTGATTTAGAGCCTGCTCTTAGGTCTTAAAGCATAAAACCAATGGTGCTAAGATGGTAATGTGTAGACAACTGTATGTTATCCGAGGCTGGCATGATAGAAGCCTAAATTACGTTATCACTCTACTGTAGCCTTCACATGTAACAAATACTGCTATGCAAGCAGAGCACAGAGAGAAATAAAATCAGCTCTGTCAAAAGTGAATTCACTGATGCATCTGAAGAGGATGGGCAGCATATTTGTACAGTTCTGTTCCTGATGATTTTCTTGTTCTGAAACAGTGCAATTCTGCTAGGGATTTTAAGATCAAAAGGGTTGTTTTGCTTCAAATTAAAATTGAATCAGGGGACTTAGATTTTCTTATTTTTATTCTACTTTTTTCCATAGCAATAAAATACAAATATTAGATAACTCTTTAAAAGCATAATAAAATGCTGCTGTGAATAATATTCTGTTCAGGGGATGCAGGTGTAATCTATTTCCTCTTGTGTATCATCTTGAAGAAGACTGTGTTAAAATTTTAATTGAAATATATTTTTGAGCCTTGGTCTGAAGGACCTGTATACAGATATTAGGTTATAAAGAGGAGAGTTCTGATTCCAGTTTTAAAACAAACTTTTCTTTTTAAGATACGAGCAAGTTACTTGTTTTCAATAAATCTTAGTGTTACTATACATTTAAAAATATAATTAGGAAATCATGTTTGGACATGTCTATGAAAATCTAGGACATTGATGGTGTAAAAGAACTGCACCCAAGCTGTTTTTATAGCTGGCCTTGGGGAAGACTCTTTGAGATGGCTTATTCTAGGAAATGGCTAATTTTGGAAGTGTTCTGGAAAAGTGAATGGAAAAAAGTAGA
>VYZW01034904.1:31838-45666 GCA_013401315.1 Balaeniceps rex | reverse complement strand
CTTCCAAAAGCAAAAAAAAAACCCCAGGCAAAATGGCACAAGAACCACACTACCCATCAATCAGAAGGAAGTCTGTGACTTCAAAACCAAAGCTCTTAAACAGATACACCTATCTCTATTGCCAGACAGCCGCCTTTCTGAAGGGGAAAGGAATTGCATCTTCACAGTGGTGGCAAATAGAATGAAGTTACTGTGGTGTTCTCAAATTACCCTGAGAGGCAGCAGTGCAGATTTCAGAATAGTCTTTTAGATTTAAGTCAAATGAACAGGCTCAGCAGATGCATATCCCAACAGCTGTATTCAGTCTTCTACAAAGGAGCACCACTCATGCAAGATACAGGAGCAAACTGATGCAGAAAGACAAAACACAGGTGCATCTCTAAGCACATTTCCTCATCTCTTCCAGCCACTTAGGAGGCAAGGTTCCGGTGTTTGGTCCATTCTACTACCCTTCATTGTTTTCAGAGAAAGTAAATACATGATGTGGATTAGTGTACACAGAGTGCTCAGTCAGATGCACTGAGCATTTGCATTTCACTGGCATTTGACATCTGCCATCCAACAGATAACTCTAAGTCCCCTAGCACTCTGCAATAATCTACTCAAGTGATGCAACTAAACCTCCCAAGCTACTTTCTCAGAAAATGCACAGGACACAGGTGAAAAAACAAACACATAAGTACCAAGAAAACATGAAAGCCTAAATCATACCACATTGTCAAGTTAAGACTTTACATTTTTTTTAATGCTGTTATTTCATGCCTATCACTGAATGCCCATGCATCTTATTCCTCTGATCTGCCTTTCTGCCATAACCTACCTGGCACCAGTTGAGACACTNTAGCTTACTCAGAGCAATCCCATTTTGCACCAAGAGGAGACATCTTCACTTTTGCTTCGAGTTTCCCCTCCATCTCATAGTCTTGCTGCAAGTGACAAACTCTGTTTTAAAATAAGGAACAAACAGGGAGCCACTTGCAACTGTCTCTAATCTTTCTTAGAGAAGGCTTAACTACCCAAGTTTCACACTTCATCAAAACAAAAGCATTCACAGAGCATTTAGAACTCAAATGCTTCAACTAATGACACAAGATTCCCTAGAAAGTGATTCTTTATTGCATGCCAAACAGAGGAGGGAACACCTGCACCTGAAGGACTATGCCACTAAGGAGGCCACTCAAACTCAGGATAGCAGTGAAAAAACATCATCCTGTATTAAAGCAGATGAAATCACAGTGAATGGCAAGTTTTGTGGGAAGAGACCCAGACATCTTAGCTTCCAAAAGCAAAAAAAAAACCCCAGGCAANTTTCAGAATAGTCTTTTAGATTTAAGTCAAATGAACAGGCTCAGCAGATGCATATCCCAACAGCTGTATTCAGTCTTCTACAAAGGAGCACCACTCATGCAAGATACAGGAGCAAACTGATGCAGAAAGACAAAACACAGGTGCATCTCTAAGCACATTTCCTCATCTCTTCCAGCCACTTAGGAGGCAAGGTTCCGGTGTTTGGTCCATTCTACTACCCTTCATTGTTTTCAGAGAAAGTAAATACATGATGTGGATTAGTGTACACAGAGTGCTCAGTCAGATGCACTGAGCATTTGCATTTCACTGGCATTTGACATCTGCCATCCAACAGATAACTCAAAGTCCCCTAGCACTCTGCAATAATCTACTCAAGTGATGCAACTAAACCACCCAAGCTACTTTCTCAGAAAATGCACAGGACACAGGTGAAAAAACAAACACATAAGTACCAAGAAAACATGAAAGCCTAAATCATACCACATTGTCAAGTTAAGACTTTACATTTTTTTTAATGCTGTTATTTCATGCCTATCACTGAATGCCCATGCATCTTATTCCTCTGATCTGCCTTTCTGCCATAACCTACCTGGCACCAGTTGAGACACTTCAATCAACATCCCTGCAAAGTTATCAATGAGCCCATGAAGTCTGCCAGGTTCTTTATCACCAAATCTGAACTATGACAAGACTAAATATCAAACCAGTGCAAAAGGAAATCAGACATCCAACTGATAAACAAGTACAAACCAAAACTGTGCCTAGACAATGCAAACTCATTACACAAAATTCTTCCTTCACAGCTAACCACATTAAGAGTCTTGGAAACAGCCTGCATTTCCCACTGGAGTTATGCACCTGGGTTTCCCTTCAGTAAAACTAGATTGTCAGGATCTTTAGAAACAGAACAAGCACCCCATTCTTCAAAGGCTAACTTAATGCCTCTTCCAAGTATCTAAAGACAAAGAGAACCCCCTTATTCCAAGTCAAAGCAGAAATAAAAGCCATCTTTCTAACAATCATTTTAAATGCCTTTTTTACACCCTTTTTCCCCCCATAACTTTAGTTCACTCAGACTTCCCCCACCTGAAAACCATTTGTAATTCACACAATACAAGCCTCTTAATTCTTATTCCTGGCAAGACTATTTCCCTCACTATCATGCAAATGAGCCTCCCTGGAGCTCTTAAGCATTATTATACATCATGGTAGTTGTATTACTCTCTCAGCACTATAAACACAGTCCAGGACTCAATTACTATTCACAGATCAACAAAGTATACAGTGCATTTACTGAAACTATGGCTGCTTAAGGTATAGAGCCTCCATAGTTACATGCATTTATTATGAAGTGCCTTGAAGGAGAAAATGTAGGTCTACACATATAATCATGTCCTCCAAAAGCCAATTAAAATTTGCCAATAAATGCCACACTTGTATGCAACATTCAACTCAATGAAGTAGTTGCATTCACAGCTGCTATTCTACAATATGAACACTGTTCTTTACTGTTGCTTAAAGGACTTTAATCAAAATTTGGTTTTTAAAAATCAAGCACTTGAATTCTGACTCCTAAGGGGCATCTGACAGGTCAAGAAAAAAAATTAAAGGCACCCGCTGAAGTCTTTTGTTTGGAGCCTTCTGAAGGTATCCTCTGCTGGCCTTCCCAGCAAGAGCTTCCACAGTTGTATGCACAGTGTTGAATGCTTTCAGTATGACAGTTGATTCTGAGATACCAACTGTATGCCTGCAATCTAACAGTATCTTGCTCTTCAAAACCTTCATTCTAGCCTACACCTTAATATATTAAGATAGTGACAGCCTTACCCTACTAAAAAAAACACCAAGAAAACACTCCAATTCAAAACAGTAAAAAGGGAGGAGAAGCAGCAAGCCAAAGGTTTCCCTATCTCTCAGAGTCTGCAATCTGGGTGAGAAAAAAGTTTGAGCTTCAACTTTATTGTCCTTTACTATCATAGCCACTATTTCTCATGTTTTACTCTATTTCTACATCTAGTTGAGACTAAACCTAGGGACTGTTGCCTATCTTCCATCAGAGCATGCTATTCATAATTAAAGCTATAACACTAAGGAAAAAATTGTCATGAACTACAAAGAGTTCAACATTGCTAGCACTTTGGCTTGCAGTACATTACAAGCTTCCTCAGACTGGTTCTTGTCTCCACAAGCATAAAGAAAAAGGAGTACGTATTAAGACAAGGTTTCTACACAGTTGCAACTGCTCTCCAGTGTATACTTTGCCCAGTAATTGCCCTATTAAGTGATCATGTGTGGCAAGATAAACATCAAATCGTTTCTACAGTACCTCACCAGGTCTCCAAATATTTAGTACTAGAGATGTAATTTTGTGGTCAGTCACCTACCAATCATGCATTTAAAAACCTTGAACTAGCAGCAGGTTTTAGCATTCATTGTTCTACAGCCTGAGGCACAAAAAGCAAGGCCTAACAGCTGCATCCCAGAAAAGGCAACAACTCTCCAGCAAGAGTCAGAACCAGCAAGCACTTCAACCACTTACTTGTGACAAAACCTAAATTCCCTCACTGCAAGAAGGCAGTCCATAGGAAAAGGCCACTCTATCAGCCATTTCAGCCTGTTCTCTGAATCTCCGTAAAGACCTTTACAGATCTGTTGCAGTTTCAGTCAAAGGGAGCAGAAAATTACATGCAGCATGCCTCTCAAGTTCTCTAAAGGACCAGGACTTCATTAAAAGTTCCATTAAAAGCTCTGCAAAACTAACTAATCTGTATTCAAACTGTAAACTGAAAAGCAAGGGCATAAGCTTATCACACACACAAGAATACATAGCTAAGCCAAGCATTTGGAAATTTCCCAATTTGTAACTTCTAAAAACAATGCAGATAGTCTGGAGAGTTAGAAAGAACAGCTTCACTATTTTTGACCAGATTTACATGGAACACTCAGCTCAGTACTTACAAGAAAGAAGCAAGAATTAAGAGGGAAGAGCAACTCCATCAGACTCCCAAGTTCTAAGAAAAGGAGCTCTGTCACATTGCCTGCACTAGAGCAGACTAAGGCCACAGCAGCTGGCTGAAAGCAGAGCTGCATAGATGGCAAGTTCCTTTTAAGTAAATAAAAAAGACCAAAGAATCAAACAAGAAATTTGCCATGTGCAAAACATTTCATCTGTGGATTGTCAGAAGTTCTGTCACATCCTTAGTCACCACTACAACCTAATCCATTTCTGACAAAGCCAGGTAATTTCATTTTAGTTCTGGAGACCAGAACAGTCAGTACACACATTTACATCTAGTTTCATTTTTCTCTCAACAGCACAGCCCTTAAGTGATAGCTTTCCTAACTGTGACCCCTAGCACAACTTAATTGGCATGTTTCTTGACTAAAGGTACAGTTATACTATTAACTGCAGCAGTAACTGAGCTCTTCAACTACCACCTTCCTGAAGAGCTAATAGTCTCCCTGGTTTCTCTGTGCAAAGAGTAATTAACTACTTGGTAAGAACACTTCTCACTGAGCTCCAGTTGCTAGTGCTATTAGGAGTAAATACTCTCAGGTGACATGTTCCATTAGCAGCAGGACTTTCCTTTGTGCTTCCTTCATCTCCATCAACTCTCTACATGTGAGCAGAAAGATAAAACTTCTGAGGAGACTGAAAGGTTTCTCATATATATTTACATACATTATAGCATGCCTTTTGCATTCAGCTGGTTAATATGAATTCACTGCTCATGAAAGCAAAACAACCTGCAATAAAGCACCTCATGCCCCATTTCTTACCCATGAAGACACCCATCCATAGCCACTCCCAGCATTTATCATACCTCATTCACTAGCAAGCATTCTGGAGACCAAAGTAATCTCTTCCACAGTCACTCCTCTTGCAGCTCTAAAAGCAGCATCTCAGGATAGATGGAAAAACTGATCAAGAAGCTGTAGGATATCATTTTCAACAAACAGCCAAAGAAACCTCATGCCCTGCAGTAACAGCTGCAAAAAAAGGGATGAATCAGCATAGAACTCATTTATTGGGCAGAAAGCAATCTCTCAGTTATACAAAAGCTTTATCTATTCAAGCCTGTTATTTTAGTACACTTTTCAATTCCTTACAGCTGGAAGTGCACCTTCCAATTAAAACAGTTTCTCCATAATAAAAGTAGGCAATATTTTTCAGATTTATATACATTAGCCTAATTACATGCAATAAGCAACTCTTCTTTAAGATGAAACTCAATTTTCCTTGCTGGCTAAAACTGCACAATGGTGCTAGCTTTTTGTCCTACAAGCTGTATTGATTTTGCAACTTGATGTATGGGTTGACTAGCCTATGTTAATCAAATGCAAGGTCCATTTTTGAGATGTCAGTTGCCTCTTCTCCAACAGGGTAACTGCTTACACTGCATAATGCTGTGTTTGCACACAAGCTAGTTGCTTACCACAAATACCCAAGGCTTATTGCAGTATTAAGTTTCTGACAAATACACATTATTTATTTTAATGCATGTTTTGAAATCAGAACAAGAGAGGCTTTCAGCTTTCACCAAATAAGCCTCAATTATGGTCTACATAGAGACCAGGAAGAGTTACTGTCATGGCAAAACCTTTGATCTTGGTTCCAGGCCTGTCTGTCTAATTACATCTTAAGAGCACACACAGAAAATCCATTTCATAAGCTATTTCACAAAGGGACTCCACAGCCTCATAACCTGAAGAACCAGAACAAGTTAAGTCATCTCACAAATTTTACTCCTCAACACAAGTGGAAGCTAAAGCCAGGCTTTAACAGGCACATTAAGTTCACAGAATTACAAGAATTGAATTTTGAATAGCTGTTGCCTTTAAGAATAGTGGGAACATGCTTTTTTCACCACCCATATTCTACATTTGCCAATTTTAGTATCCTACCTCATGTCTCATACAACATTAGTCACACTCCAGTTTCCAATCTTTGAACAGTGCTCTCATACCTGCACTCAAACTGAGTATCTTCTAAACAAGGTAGTAAATCATTTAACTTCCTTAGTCTGAGGAAGTTTCATCTTGCTGAACTCTTACTTTCTCCAACCACCTTTGCCTGGGTTTTGATATTCAATTCTATCTCTAGCAATTCCAGAAGTAAGAAAATATGAGCATAATTTATTTTTTCCTTCAAGGTTAGATTCTTTCTCAGCATTTATGCTAAGTTCCCTCCCTCCAAGTTGTACTGAATTAAAGAAAAATCACATACAAGGACAAGAAACACATCCTTTTATCTGATACAGCTAGAACAGCAATAGAGTAGTTGTTGTCCTTCCTGGACAATAAAAGCCTCATACCTTTCACTATTCTGCCTGACTTTTTGCATTATTAATTCTCAGTATCATCACACAGCCCCAGTATGGAATTTTTATTAGCACCAACATCTGTATTTTTCCTATCAGGTTCAGCTTACCTTAAGACATATGCTTTTTTTCCTTTATCAGAACTGTTCCATCTATTAAACCTACTTCCATATAAGAGGATCTTCTCCAACTAAACAAGAAAATTCAGTTACCCCTTTACAGTGATAAAGTGAACATACACTGCCAGTTTTGTAAAACTGTGCATAAGCCATTTAGCAATCTACCTGCTTGCTCAGTTGATTAACATGCAACCCTAGCTAGTCAGTTGATTAACATGCAACCCTAGCTAGTCAGTCTTCAAGCAACCAGGGCTTTCCTTTTTTTACAAAAGGGAGAAGAGTCACTATCTCAGATCTGAAAGGAAAACACACCAGACACATTACAGAAGTTAGTATAAAACAGAAAGGCAAAACAATAGACACAAGCACACATACCAATTAACATTTCTTTCAAAGAACTATCTTCCTACATCAGCAATCTTTCTGAAAACACCCTCCCTTTGTTCTCCTCCACAGGAAAACCAGCCAGGTGGACTAAATTTAAGCACAGCCCCTACCACCAGCCCAGGTGCTCTTAAACTCCCTAGCGTAGCCTTTTATCACCTCACTTACACCACCCAAAGGCCCTCAAACAACAAGTAGAACTCTGAAATTTGAAGATAACACTTAAGCAAACACATTCGTTAAAAAACAAGTTCCAAAAGAGAAAAAAGATAAATCCTTAACTGCACACACAGACTCTGCTCTTTCCATAAAACCCCTCGCATAAAACTCTCCCACAGCACCGAGCGCAGCGACACTGAAAGGCCAGCCAAGACGCCCCACGCTGCCACCGCCTCAGCACGCAGCCCCACTGCGCGTGCGCCTTTTAAGGCGCCCGCCAGGGGCATGCGCAGCCGTGCCGGACCGCCCGCCTTCCAGAAGGTTCCGGAGGACCGGAAGTGCCCCTCCCTCCCCGGCCCCGCGCGGGCACAAATACTGCGGGGGCGGGTACTGTGCAAAATGGTGCCTGCGGAGCAGGATTTGTTGTCGAGGAACTTGTGGTGGCCGCTGGCCTCGTCCTTCAGCTTAGCAAAGCTGCTATTTACTGCCTTTAGACTGTTCTTAGCGGCTGAAGGTGTTGGAACAGGGGCTCCTGCAGCAGAGGCAGGTCTGTCTCTTCAGCGAGGTGAGTGTTGCCTTTTAGCAAAGGTTAATGCTGTTGTAGCTACATTTCTCATTTGTATTATATGCTAGTAGCACTTTTTCATTCTTGATCCTTTCTTTTTAGAAACTGCATAAAAATTTTTCCTTAGTTAACTTCTGAGTAGTTCTAGCTACATATTAGCTTTAAACATGTGCATGCTGCATACTTTGCAGGGCTGAAATTGATGTATATCTTGTTACTGTCTTTAGTTAAATACAGTTTCTCCTTGGAGGAACTATTCTTTTAACAACTGAATATAAAATAAGTGAAGTGTAGACCAAAGGATACATCTGTGTGTTATTGAAAGAATAGTTCCAGGTGAGGAGTCATTCGATTAGCAGCTAGATGTATGCATGATGCTGTAAATGGTGTCTGAATCTCTGGTTTCTTGAATTGTAATGCCTGTGATACTTTCAGGTAAATATACCAAAAAATACAGGAAAGAAGAATTTCTTCAAAAGCTTCAAAAATGTGCCTGGGTGTGTCTTCAGTAAGCAGCCAGCACAGCTGCCCCTGTAACTTGCACCAGGAGACTTCAATCATTTGTTTAGAGATGCTTCAGTCAAGTCACTGCAGTGTTTGAGCAGTGCTATGTAACAAATGGGATGCCCTGGGCTGAGTGTGAGCAGCTGTAAAGCCCTATGGGGACTCACTTTGTTTTTTCAGCTGAACCTTTCATGAACCAAGCCTGGAGTTCATAATGATCTGATAGATGTGATGTTGAAGGCTTGAAGACTGCAGGTAAGTGGAAAGCAGCTCTTTTTTGCAGACAAGGTGAGATTGAAAGGCAAGCTTCAAGTGCGAGATACAATTCTTGTTTAGTTAGGTTTGTAAGCTCTGTGGTTATATTCTTCCCTTCTATACAATTCTAGACACTCTTACTGACCTAAAAGTCAGGGGGTTTTCTCTGCTATGTTGATGAAGACCCTTCTTAATTTTATTTTATCTTTTGAAGTTCTATTCATTTTTATGAATCATTCTTTCTAAAATTGCTTGATAGCTATGTCACTATTTTTTCTAAGGCAGCTTTTATTATGTGTGCTAGAAAAAGGACAAGGTATGGTCTAGAGTCCTTTGTGGCTTTGGTCTTGCAATTATCCTTGTGTTCTCTTGCAATTATTCTTGTGTTCAGTTAATTGGGAGGCTTTGTGTTTCCTGGGTTCTTCCTATCTGACTGTTTCTGTAGAGTGTCTGTGTTAGCCCCAGGAAATGTCACCAATCAATTCTCCATTAAAGCTTTAATCTCTCTTTCAGATTCAATTTCAATGACCTGGGTAGTTCCAGATGAGGTGGATGAAGTCTGAGAAATGTGAAGCTTGACAAGTGAAAGTACAAGGTAGCTGTGCTGCCCTCAGGAGGCCGTTCACTGTGCAGGTACTGCCTTTTTAATACCTGCTCACTAGTTGTGCCTATCTCCTGTTGTACTTCCTCTGCCTTTAATATTGCCTAAAAGAAAGTAAGCTGGCAGTTTCCCCTGTTCCTTCAACATCACTGTAGCACCTTTCCAGTCCCTTGACTGCTGGTGGTTGTTGTCCTCTCTGTTCTATTGGTAAGTCTTCCTTGGCGTCTCCTTTTGGCCCTTCTCACTGCTGCCACCTCTGCACACTCTGTAACCTTTCTTTTATCCGCAAAAAATCTGTGGTGGTCTTCTACCCTTCTTCTATTTAAAAATATGTAGCTGAACTGTTGGCTTTGCTTCTGTTTTTAAAAGCATGGCTGATGATTTCGCTGCACTAAAAAGTCCCTACTGGTGAAATTCTGGCCTGGTTTTAGTAGATAGCAAACTTACTGTTGATTTAAAACTGTCAACTTAGCTTATTTTGTTAACTTCAAGTGTTTTGATTGTGTTGAAGCACAGCCCAACCTCAATACCTTTTTTACCATTAATGCACTTTCTACTGACAGCAAAAGCTTGAGTCTGTTGCATGTTTTCACCTATACTACAGTACTTTGTTCTGTGTGGTAAAGGAATGACTTGAAAAAGACAGAATGAATTTCCTCCATCCTGTGACAGCACTGACAAGAACTGCCACTTCCTCGGCCCCCTTCCCTGAAGCTGTTGCTTCCAGGTATGTTGAATCCAAAGCTGTGTGTATGTTATGGTGCATATTCACAGTCTTGTTTAATTGCTTAATACTTCTGTATGTTCCCTGCTGCTCTTCATCCTGAGAACCTGTTACTGGTATCCATTTAGTTACATATGCTGCTTATGAACAAGAACTGTCATCTCAAGGCATGATATGGGAGAAATCTTGCAGCACAAAGTCAGTTATAGATGTATGTGTATTTAACAATTCCTGGGTTTTGTTAATGTCTGGGACTCTCTAGGCTATTGAGTAAAACATCCCTGAGAAATAATTTTCAATGTTAAAGTGATTCAGAGGGATCCTGCTATTTGTAGGAGTTGTCTTTGTTCTTTCTTTTAAAATAACCAGCATAATTCAGTTTGCTATTTTCCTCTATAAAGCTTACTATAGCCATCAATCATTTATGAATTGCTGTGCATTTTGTATTACTTGACAGTAATAACTGTAGTTGGGGAAAAGCAAAACAAACCACCAGCAGTTGCATTTCATGTATCAGATTAGGGGCTACCTGAGAAGACATTTATAGTGCTGCAAGTGTTATTTGCCCATATAAAGGTAATCTTTGTTGGATGTGCAGTTGTTCTCCAGAGAACTTACTTGCAGCTTTTATAAGGTGAGTGCTACTCTGATTTCTGTGTAAATGATCTGTATAATCTCTTGTACTTCAGCAAGTTCTGACACTTGGGTAAAAGTGAGAAAGGTAGGCTCTGACCTGATATAAATGGTGAGGCCTTAAATTAATTTCATGGATTCAAGCAATACAGTTAGTTCTAACTCAGTTATGCTTTAAAATCTAATAGTTGGATGTTGTGGGTTTTATGCTAGATGTGTTACTGGTGCTGGAGCACAGAGTGTATTATGTTTATCTAGGGGATTTTAGTATTCTTTATTTTTATTGCCATCTGAAATTGGGATACAATGGTTCAGTGAAAGACAGTTTCACAGTAATCCATGAAGAGTGTGCTGATCCAGTTAGGGATACTCTTTCAATTGGCAAATGTTTGGTTACAGCATAGCTATTTCAGGAAGCACGCGGAAAAGGTGGTGGGTGCCATAGTGCACTGTACTGATTAGGCACAGGAAAAGCAACAGGCTTGATTTTTCTGCTGGTGGCTGACCAGCTGTTGAATTTTCACAGGAGTATTCATTCCAAAGCTGAATTTTAACCCTGGCCTGGAGGCAGGCCTAGCTCTGTACCTTTTGAAAGCCACTAAGTAAGTTCTTATACTGAGGAGTATGAGAATATAGGAGTTTGAGCTATTGATTTTTTCTTTTAGTTCTGATGCTATCATCCCTGGCTTAAGCATTTGAAAGTTAATATGAAAGGTACAACTGCTTGATTGTGAAACCATTGGCTGCAAAATTCAGTACTGCTGTGAATAGATGCATTTGTTTTGACTAACCTGTTTCTTTAGACCAAATTTTGAAGTCTAGTATGTGTGTTCAGTGACAGTCTGGCAAGTTGAATATGTTGGAGAGAGGGGACAATACTAGAAGGCTGCTGGTCTCTTCAGCTTGTTAGAAGCTGCCTAATTAGGCAGTGATTCATATTGCCATTAGCATTACATGATAGGTCTTGATGTATTTTAGAGTTCTTGAGGGTGCAGTTTCTGCAGCAGCTGTGTGACAATCTTAAACCACATTTAAGGGTGTACCACTTAGTTTCTTGCTCTCTAAGCATATAGTGGGATGCATCTTAATAGAACTGCTATTTACCATGTAGGTGAAGATGCTTCCCTAATCATTCTATGATGAGTGAGGAAAAATGAGCTTTCTGAATTAGCAGTAATCATCGCAGGAAAAAGAAGGCACAGGATGTTTTGTTGGCAATATTAGGATTTTTATTGACTTTTTATTGGGTTAATTTTAAGTGACAACTGCTTAGAGTTTTTAAATGGATTGGAATCAAGGTATATCAGTTTGAAATCAAGCAATGTAAATGCATTTGCAGTAAAGTTACCTTAAAATGTCATGCTATCATAGTTGCAAATTGATGGTTAATGGAGGAACAGCAGCCCTTGGAGAGACAGGAGTCAGATCTGGAAAAGTGGGATGTATTGGAAAGTGTAATTCATGCACCTGTCTTGGTCTTAGCTGTGGTGTGCAGAGTCTGACTCTCCAGCCCAAAAACGAGTGGTAAGGTAACAGGAGGGATTTCAGCCATATCACAGAAAGTAGAGCTCATATATTGCCTTGTCTTTGAAAGTCATGAAATCATCTAGGTTTCTTGTTAGTCTAGAAGAAAAAAATGCAATTTTTCATTCCAAATCCAGAAATGTACACAATTATTACTTCCATGTGCCACTTCATCAGCATTCTACTCCCAGTTTGAGGCCTGTCATCCCAAACTGACCTGTCTTTCTACAAACTACTTAAGCTGCCATCTAATTGATGGGGAAAACTCCTTTGCAGCCCTTCTGGCTGTGCTGTGTGTACAAGTGACACTTGACAGCTGCTAAGAGGAGATGAGTCTAAAATTTGGGATAAGGCTATTATCTGACATAGTACTGTTGCCAATTTCTGACTCTGTGCCCTTTTTAACAGTGCATTACCTCAGGAGCCTCTTTGTCCCTGTGGAAGTACATCTTAATTAGATTTAGGTCACAACACAGTGACCACACTGGTAGTGGAGCTGCTTAGTTGTGGCTATATCTATGCAGGCAGTTTAACCTTTTCTCAACACCCAAAGTGGCTTTAATGTGTTTTTAATCCAACTGTGAGATTCTGCCTTGCTGAAAGCTTGAGTTTTGACCCTACAGGAGTGCTAGGGCTAGAGTTCAAACCAGAACTATGGTTTGAAAACCATGTCAAACTCCAGACACTATGGTGTCTATAAGCATGTGGATGTAAAGGAGCTAAACAGAAGTTTTGGTCAGGATATATCATTTATCATCCTGCATGCGCATGGAATTTGGCCTGGTATGCTGAACTATATAAACAGATAATTTTCTAAACTAATAGTCTGCTGTAATCTACTGCATGATTACAGATGCAGTTTTAGTGAGTTGGGAAACTAAGAGCAAGCTGGAGAGCTGTAAGATAAATTCATCCATATAACCATTCACACTCTATGCAAGAAATTGTATCCAAACTGAGCTCCATAACACAGAGGAGTCTACTTTTAAGCCTGACTTGGCATCATAAAATGCTCTAGTGAATGAACAAATGCTGATGGACTGCCATCACTGTTGTATAGAAATAAGTGTAATTGGGGAGAAACAAATAAATAATAAAAAAGCCTGACTGCATTTAGCATTTCCTTTATTGTCAGCAGTAGGATGTATGCTCCCTTAACAGATTTAGAAACTGCATTGGTAGGTGGTGATTTGTATTGCTGCCAACATTATTCACTTACATTAGGATGATCTTGATAGGTGTTTGCAATTGTTCTCCAGAGACAGTTTCTCTAACAATTATGAGACTATCCCAGTTGTATTAAATGAGTCAGTTATGTGCAGTATAATTATTAGTGTGTTACAAGATCTCAGACATCAGATTTTTGTTGTCCACTATGCCCTGTTGTATTAAATGTCCATGCTGTTGTATATGTTTTCCCATGGTGTCTTCTATCCAACACACAGTTGGAAGGTAATAGCTTCTTTACCAGACTGAGACCTACTCTTTGTGGGTTGAGACTTGTGAACAAAAGGCATCTTCTGACAGTGATGCTTCTTATAAGTGCTGCTGACTTCTGAACAGTGGGTTGCAGCCTTGGAGGCAGGAGGGGTCCCTGCACTGGTAAGTTTTCCTAGAAGAGTCTGGGAGTGAAATAGACAGATTAATTTTCTATAGAACTGCCTACTCTGCTGGCCTCGGACAGGTAGGCTGTATTTCTGTGCTCTGTTTCTGTTGCAGGCCATGCAGTGG
>VYZW01034904.1:3363-27533 GCA_013401315.1 Balaeniceps rex | reverse complement strand
AGGCCATGCAGTGGGAAAGACTGGAGCTTATTCTGCTTCAGATTGCCGCATTCGGAAGATGATGGGTGTCATCGAACAGTCTCAAGTACTTGACTTGCCACGCCTGCTTGATAAACTGATTTTTGCAAGAGAAGGGGGATTTCACAGCAACTGCTTGATCTTTTGTCTCTAACTGCAAGCTGGGGTTTTTCCCTTAGCAATATGTTGTCCTGTACGTTGCATAACATGGTACTTAATGGATGATAGCAGGTAGGCATATTGGTGCTCATAAATGGTCTTACCGATGTCATTTGCCTGTACTCTAGTGACTTGAGCTACCTCCTCCTAGCAGATGTATATTGTAACTGGACTGATTCTGTTCTGTCTGTAGTTACATGAGTAACTGCCTTCTGGGAAGTTCTGTAAATACTAGACATGTCTGTTAAAATCTTGAAGNTTTGTCTTTTTCTCTCTGTATTGAAAGCTCTGGAATATTGATTATGGTCACTAAATTCAGTATACATGGACATAGTTGAAGGAAGAGGTTGAGTAGGATTTGGGAGCTGATAACTTCCTCTTCAGAGTGCCTGTGGGCAACCTGGTTGACTGCCCTGGCAAGGGAATTCAGCTGCAGTTCCCTGGCAGATGACTGGGCTCTGCTTGGGGATATTGAATCTGTATCTCTTAATGTGCTGTTAGAGCAGACCTGCTTTCAGGTGACAGTATGCTTGAATTTTGGAAGGTCTTGCTAGCTGGCAAAGCAGAAGCAAAATGCTGTTCGGCCAGTACCCTGTGGCTAGCTGTGGAGCGGTGTGATATTTTTTTTTTTGCCGCTGGTATCTGAGCACTGTGGGCCTGCGAGAGTGCTCTGACACAGCAATCCATCCCTCCATAGCTGGTCTGCTGAGTCAAATAATTAAGGTTTTCAAAGACAAGTGCTTTAGCCTCTGCCAGACAGGGTAAGTGTGTGTACCCTTCTCCAATGCTGTAAATACAAAAGCATGTATAAAGATGAAGGAAACATGTAAAATGAGACTTCTTGTTTATTTTACTATTTTAACATGTCAAGAATCATAAACAAAAGTTACAGTATTTAAATATGTCACAAGCATGTAGATGTAAAAATACTTTAAATGGCATTAAATGATATCTTGTTATGTGCTACAAGAGGGAATGGTGTGAGGAGAAACTATGGAAATAATGTTCAGGGACATGTGGAGAAGTAGTGGGCTGAGCTTTGGGCGTGGGGTTTGTAGCTTGTCTGGATGCATGCTAAAACAAGGGAAGTGTGTAAGACTTAACTGCTTTGCTTTGTGTTTAACTTTCAGCAGATGACATGGTGGAGTTGTTCTATTTGATAGGCATGGTGTATATTCCTGTGCCACCTGCTAGTAAAACAATAAAGGGGAAATGTAATGCCAAGTGAAATACTGCTGTAATTAAGCACCTGTCAAAATACATTGTCAAAGCATGCTGTTAAAGCAATTTTGATGTGTCGGAGTAGGTGAGTTCTCATACTGTTATTTACCCCACAAAGGGAAAGCCCGTGTTCTGTTTGAAAATATTTGCACTATCCAGTCTTGTGTAACAAAACATTAACTTTTATACAAAGTAAATTATTTTCACTGTGAAATTGTGGATCCTCAGTACTATGGTTGCAACTCTGGGCATGAAAGTAAGGATTTCCCTGATCATGTGGGTGCTTTGGATACCCCATGGGGAATCTGTGCACTGTTTCCTTTACAAGTCTATGAAACAGCTTGCTTGCTGAGAAGACTTAAGCTTGATGCTTTAATGGTTTCCCCATCTTTCCCTCTCCAGATCAGCATCTTGTCACAATAAAAATTACTGTTTGACCAGCTGTTCTGCCCTTTCACCTTTCCCAACTGCTCTTTCAGAATTGGCTCAGGTATGTGGTGGCTGCTGAGGTTCTGTTTCTCTGTGGGTGAGAGATAATTCTTGATGTAGTCACTGGAAGATGCTTTGCTTCAGCTGAAACCCATCTCTCCTATGAGAAGTGCACTTAAGATATTTTTATAGTTGATTCAACAGCTAGGCATGTTGCTGCTGTGATACTGAAAGTGTCAGGGACAAATACAGTATAAGGAAGATTTTTGCTGTGTTCTGAGAAATCAAACATTGGTAAAACTGCTGTATTGGTCACTGCACTAAGCAGTCTCCCATGTGAACCTGAGACTACATTAAATTCAAAGCAGTTGTGAAGCTGAACTTGTGACACAAGCTGAAGAGGAGACTCCAGAAGTCTGGGATGCTGCGGGGAGGCGCAAAGAAATGTGAAAATGAGTGACAGGAGCCTTGGTGAGGGCCCCCTGCCTGAGGAAGAGAATGATCAAGGTGTGCTGCAAGATGAAAGACAGCATTTGGAAGCAGTGTGATCAGAGTGAGAGCCTGGAACCTTAACCTTGATGTAGGAGCATAAAACTTGGCAGACTGTCATTTAAAAGCAACATGTGTCCCATGTGCTGTAGAAGTAAGTGGGAATACATGTATATATGTAAAATGCTATGTATTTTAGCAGTCAACAAGGAAACAAAATAGTTGTAATAAAACTGTAACTATACCTACCTTGACTCTCCTGTAGGACAGCATTGTATCTTTGACTGCTTGCATGTGCCAATTGTAGGACATGAGTATTTTGAAGTTACTAAATATGTAACCATGTTATGTATGTAAATATACATTGTGTATGAGAAAAAAACACCCCAGTATATGTTGTGGGGATGCTTCTGTTCACAAACTGCATTTGCCCTCTGTTCCAGGTGGTTTATGACTTCAGTGCTTTAGCTGCTGGCCCTACTGTTGCCATTACTGAGCTGAAGTTTCATTTTCTTTGACTGTAAAGCATTATTTAGCTTTCCCCATGTACCATTCTTCCACATGTGCCTGCGATGGCCATATCCTACTCTTGTGGATAAGTCCAAGCTGCACTTTCTCCTTGAAGGCAAGGAAGTCTATTTGTGTATCAATGCTGTGTCTCTTTCCCAAAGGACAGGGTTTTTTCCAATCCTGTAACAGAAAAGCTTTCTCATGCTGTTTGTTTATTTATACAACAACTCTGTCACTGTTCAATTTTAACTGCAACTCTGATATTAAACAATGCTATGTAAAAGTGTTTTGGTTCTGTTTTCTATTTACTTAAATATGCAAACTGTATTTTCATCAAACATGCAGCCTGCGGCATAGCTAGTGAGTGTCATGCAGGGCAAGATGCAAGCTATTACTGACACACATACTGTGATTGGTGGTTTTATTTGCAAGGAGGTTGATGTTAACACCACTAAAAATTCAGGTGGCCAAAGAGAAGGTAGAGGGAGCTCATGGAGGGAAACAGGCTTAAAATAGGCAACTGTTTGTTCTTTCTAGATTTAATAAAATGGTCTGCTGTTTATCCAATTCTCACTTGATGCCTTCCCCCCCTCTGACTGGGCCTGGTGAGGCAGGTTTTACTGAATTTGGCCCAAACTAGTCATACTTAGAGGTAGTAAAAGTTGTGAGGAAAAATAATTGAAAGTAAACTAAGGATTTCCTTATAGGCTGTAAAAACTGTTGAAATGGCTAGAAGCTGTAAAGTTTTTTGACAAAGGAAAATATTTTTATCTTGTCTCATATTTACCTCCCATGGGAAAAGATCATTTGCCTATCATTTTAAGACTGAGGCTGAACCATAGTAAAAAGCCACCTTTTATGTCTTTTTAGCAACTGTTTAGTGTTAGTGCAATGTATCTGTTCAGTTTTAGCATTAATCTGTCAACACATTACTTCACTTGCACCAGCAATGTGCTTATTACCTGTGCTGGCTTTGGCCAGGATAATGCCTGCTGCTTCAGAAACATCTGTGTTACACTGGAGATAGAAAAAAGTATGTTATGAGAGGAGGTGGAATTTCTGCCCACCTGGAAGAAATCCATGACAGTTCAAGAGCCCCAGTTGGGCAAACTTGTAAAAGATGGAGGCTGCCCTGAGAGATGAGGGGGGAGAAGAAGGAATTGAGTCAGCACTTTGCAGAGCCTGGTCAGGTTCACTCTTGGGGTGTTCTTCACTAAGCAAAAGAACTATGAAAATGCATGAAAGTATGTGAGGAAGAGTTATATAAAAGCCTCGAGGGTGCCCTCTCCTCACTTAGAAAAGATGTGTAATTCAGGTAAGATCTCCAAGGACATGACTAACACTGAAGACACAGATTTGATCTTTTTTTCTTGGCAGGCAATAGATGTTACAGACAACAGAGGAAAAATTCCATGTGGACTGAAAATGCAGCCATAACCCTGACTTCAAACTTTCTGAGCACTGAGGTGAAGAGAAGCCCTCAAACAATTTATATTTGCCTGCAGTCACAACGAGGGGAATCACAGAACATAGGGACCCATTTAGGAAATACAAACACCCAGAAGGAAAACTTTTATTCTTCCTGCAACAGTCACTGGGTCTTTAGCGTAACGAGGGCTGTCACTACTCTTGTAATACGCTGTAATACTCAAGAGTTGGCCCTTCCACTTCCTATATGCATCATCAGCCTTGTACTAATATTTTAGAGCTGACTAACGATGCGAGACTGGTGCCACAGGTGTCAGAAGAGCAGCTTAGAGGATGTCCAACCCTGCTTCCACTGTAGCAAAGCCAGCAATGCTTCAGAAGTCACCCCCTCTGCAGATGGCAAGGCCAAGGAAAATCCCAAACTGCCCGACAGCCTGCTCCCTGAAGGCCACTCTCCGGTGTATGCCTCTGCCTATCTTGCTTTACAACAACAGCATGTTGTTACAGTATATTGCTAGTGATCACTCGTTTGCAATAAACAGAAGCTGCATTTTATTTTTACTTTACCTTCTGATAAAAAGCAACACAAAATGGCCAATAAAACACCTTCAGCTGTAAAATAAAGGATGTAACAGCTGTTCCCAGAAGGGAATGAGAATGGGAGGGAACTAAAGATTCAGGGAATGGATGTTCAAGGAGCTGGGGGAAGTGGTTTTGCGTGACACCTCAGTACTATTTAAGTTGAGCTTGAGGTCCAAGAGGTACTTGGAGGGTTTTTTTTGTGGTCTGTTGGTTTTATTTGTTGTAGGCTGGTAAGTAACTATTTTAATTTAAGATCTTCAATCCAGCTATCTAGTTTTTCAGTAAGTTAATTACGGTGTCTGCTGTTAGATCAAATGTATTGGGGAAATGTGTAAATTTGAAGAGGATGGGATCATCCTGTGTGGTTTTTACCTCACTTTGGGTCCTAAAATTGGAGTATATGGCTTGGGTTTGGTTGTTTGTTTTTTTGTCCCAAATGCTGGAAGTGTTATGGAAAACTGAAGTTCCTTCTAATGAAAGTACATGCAACGGTTTAGTTTTCCATTAAGTATTCAGGGCATGTACTTATGTGTTGAGAGGGCTGCATGGTCTGCTTTCTCTTGTCTTTTTTTTCCTCTTTTAAAGAAAGCACAAACATAGAAACTTGGAAGAAACCATGTGGGTATTGGGAATGCTGATCCTTAAGCAAAGTGTTCTGTTGTGATTCAGTAGGTAGGCAGAAAATAAGCTTGAACTTTGGAAATATTTTGGTAGTTAAGGGCACTTGGCTTAACTTAATGCCTTGAGTTTTTTATGTTTCGAACAGATCTTGTAAATATGATGCTGTGCTTCTGGAAGAGAGGCTAGATGCCTGCTTTTAAGGTGGAAAATGTGGTGCTCCAAAACACTCAGGCTTTGGTGCATGACATAATGAATGGATTATGGTGTGGCTCTGTTGCCCATAGTCTGAAACTGACTTTTTCCTGTAGTAGCCCTGGAAAGAAAACAAGCCCGCGTGGCTTCAAGTAGAATAAAATATTCTCCTCTGTGGAGAACAACTGTGGGCAGTTGAAGTCTTTTATCCTAATTAACAAGGTTTGCTTGGTTGGTTTTGTTGTTATTTTGTAGTGACTCCAACTAAAAGTGTAAACTCAGCTTCCCCTTCTAGCTGAAGGAGTTGCCCTTGTAAACATGCTGCACCTGAACTATGTTACTTGACAGAACTAACACCAGCTACTCCTTGGTGTTGATTGCTGCCTTGCCAATTAATAAACATGCCTGGGTGACTCATGTGAATCCTAATCCTCAGAACTCTGAACTGCCTTAGCACTGCAAATCTCTTACCTTAAGCTGGTTGGTTGTACAGTGGCGCTTTTGTCCCTTCTACCTTAATGACACTCGCCCAAGGTGTGGTAGAAGATGTTCTCTGGTGTACAAAACTCAGTTCAGCTTCTGATGTAAAGGGTGGCCTGTCCTTTTGTGCAGGACCCTGCAGTCTGTCTGCAAGTGTACAGACCTCTGTAGGAGCTAAGCCAACAAACCTTTGGTACACAAGGAAACACTGTTGTGAAAGTTATCATGTGTTCTTTCTTGCAGGCTCTGTTGAGTGACAACATGGGGAGCGGTTTCAGCAAGCAGATCTGCTGTGTGACTTGTGGGAGATGTAAGGAACAGGAGGCAGAGGAAGCAAACGAAGAGATCAGTGAGACCAAGCCAATTTTGCAGACCTCGGGGGAAACACTGGTATGTGGTGATACGCACCCTTCCACACCAGCCCTGGAAGTCTCTAAACAAGGCTCTGAAGAGGAGCAGTCACCGAGCCAGGACCGACGGCCATCAGCTGATGCTGTGGAGGAGAACATGGAGACCTGCTCTGCTGCAGATCCCATGGGAATGACTGAGGGATGGAAGGCAGCCTGGGACTCCACGGACTTCTTGGTGGCCCCTGCAGATGGGGAGACCAAAGTCTTAACCCAATTAGACAACCAGCGAGAAAGAGAGAAAATGGGTAATGCAGAAGAGAAAATAAACCCTGTTCCTCATGCTTCTGAGGCCCAGCCTGTTGTGCACAGAGCTCAGGATGCTAAGCTTGTTGCAGACAAAGAGCAGTCTGGTGAACAGGCGGAGGCTGGTAGTGAGGATAGCCCATGTGCTGGAATAACTCTCCAAGAAAGAAATATTCTCCACTTCATGGAAATTGCAAGTGAAACTGCAGCTGGCCAAGACTGTGAGATCAAGCCTCCTGCAGAGACTGGAGAGAGTCTCATAGGAAGGAACTTGCCACTATGTTCTATGCAGATGGCAGAGGAGACTGAGACCTACCTTTCTGCTGAGCACACAGAGATGGACACGGCTAAGCTTGCTGAAATAAGTCCTCAATCCACCGAGAGGGCTGAGCTTACATGTCTGTTAGAGACAGCATCTCTGCTGACTGCGCAGGCTATGCAGAAGGCTAGGGAGGCAGTGGATCCTTTGGAAGTTGTAGAGTACATCTCAGCCGTGCCATTTACTACTTCTGCAATGCCTTGGGAGTCCCTGTACCCAGAAGGGGAATCTTTAGAGCCAGCAAACCAGCTGCTTGACTTCTTGCAGCAAGAGACCCAGTCTAGTATGCCAACTGCACAGAAGATAGAGAGCCTACGCTGTGCAGAGCCTGTGGAACTGAGTGAGGCTTTACGCCAGTCAAGCAATGAAGGTAGAGTCCTCGGTGAGCTGCAAGATGAGGAGAGCAGGGAATGCGATGCAGAAACTGCAGCAAGTGAGGCAGAGCCACAGCACAGGGTCATGCAACAAACAGTAGAGCTTCCAGAAGAACCACTAACTTGTGTTCAGATACCTGTAAAGCAAGAGGCTGAGTTCCTAAATGTGGCACCCTCACTGTCCGAAGTGCTTCGGAGTAGTGGAGAAACAGAGGCTGAAGATGTTGAAGGTTGAGAGACCTGAGGATCAAATGGCTTCGTGTCAAATGTCAGGTTCAGTGGCAAGGACGATGCACCTGCCTCTAGGAATTTCAGCTACAAGATGCAACTAACTCAAGCTGTTGAACTCAGTATTTTGCAAAATGTGTCCTAGACTTTAGAGAGCAGTATTGCTAAACAGATATGTGAACTATGCAGTAGACCTTTCCAGATATTCTCCTGAATTACAGCTTAGTCATAGTTCTGTTTCTTACTATTTTCAGTAGCTGTTTTTTTCAGGAGATCATGCCTTACTGGGAGAGAACTGATTCACTTAAACTGCAATTTCACTGAAGTAATGTTGGGCACTGCATTTTCCCAGTGTGGTATGGTGATGTGAGGTTTCATTTCTTAGTCTTTAAGAGTCTAGGAACAGAGTAGACAAATGCTCCTCTAATCTAGCACAGCCTGATGTTTTCTGTGAGGCTAACAGCCACTTCCCTTGCTACCAAAAAATAATCACATTTGAACTACCTCCCTGCATGCTTCTCTTGTACAACAGATAGTCCCTGGTTTATTGCCAATACTGAACAAATATTTTCACAGGAAGGTGATAAAATACTAATTCTGGTTTGTTCTTTGTATCTCTTGTAATAGTGGAAGCATTCATGTAATCTGTACTGCTTATGCAGAAGTTAGAAAAAAAAAAAATGTAGTCTTGATCAGAATGCATAAGTCAGTGTATTGCAGCTTAAATCTACTGACTTTTAATGTTCCTAACTTTATACTACCAATAAAATATTTTAAGATCATGGCAAAACCCCGTACTGAATGTTTTAATTGCTGAGCGTTAACGAGAGTGGAGAATATTACTGAAACTACTCCGCACACATGTCAAAGGAGAAATGGTGACTGACTTTTTTTTTTTTTTCAAAACCCATCTAACAAACTCTGTGGCTGTACGGAGTAAAGTGCCCAGATGTGTATGTGGGAGGGCGGTAGGATGGCACACTGGAGTTCTTTTATGCATTATACTGTGCTTGAGGAACAGGGCTTGAAAGTTTGCTGGGGAAAAAATACTACAAGACAAAGTATCATGCTGGTTGACTCTTCATTTGTTTTGCTTGTACAGAGCTGAAAGCTGAGGAGGCGAGGGTTAAGTGTGTCAAGTGATGTCGGGGATGAAACTTAATGCTTTGAGGAAGCTGTTCTGGTAAAGGGATAGCCTTTATTTTTTTAAACACTCTGATTTTCATCCTTCCAACTGCACTTAGGCTGACAAAGCATCCTATATGTAAGACTTGCCAAACAAATCTTCCTTCACTTATGAGCCCATAAGCTGCAAAGAAAGAGGTGCCTATAATACTTTCTGTTCCTTAAAAGGCTTCTCTCAGCTAATAAACCATACTTGTTGCTCAGGTGGGCTGCCTCTATAGTGGTATTAAACAAAGGGTTTCTTGGGCCTAAAAGGAGGGAAACTATTAAATAAACACACTTCTGCAAAGCCTACTGAAGACTCATCTTTTTAAACTTGCTTGCCTGCCTTGATTTGTTCTGCAAAACTCACACAGTCCTCGCTGTTAATGCTTGTGTCTAAGGGCTGCCTAGCAAGGAACTGGGCAAGTGAACTGCAAACTGCTATTCTTTCTCCTACCTCCCCTGGTAACAAAACTTCACCGCAGGCAGGTGAGAGGCTTGAGTAAGCAACCCTAAGAGAAATCAGACTCAATCACACTTATGTCTGCCTATGGGCTGATAAGTTAATTCTGTTAAGCAAAGTTCCAAGAAACTGTGCTACAGAAAATGTTTCTTAACCATTTGAAGTCTCAGGCATGTGGTTCCCCAGCCTGGAAACAAGGGGAAGGCAGAAGCTCTACAGGAAAGTTCATGTTATGCACCATCTGGAAAAGCTAAGCATTGGCATCCAAACCATGCTGCAGAGCTCGGTGTCGGAAAGTCCTTCTCATTCTTTGAAGAGGAAATTTTTCAAACATAGCCTGTCGTTCTCTTGTAATGTCAGCTGTGTGGTGAATGAGAGAAGCCCCTGGGCAGATCATCCAGTGTATCTAGGTGCCACACTAAATGTACTGCGAGGCCCTGCCATGTGCATTGGAAGGAATAGACAGTTCTAGTAAGAGGGAGCAGCTTGAACTCTGTGCAATAAAAACAAACAAACCACAAAGACCGATGTCCCGAACTGACTGCAGCACGCTCCTTATAAGCAATGATGCCATCTAAAAGGCTTTGTAATGGTCCTGTTGTACAGCATTCACTCATGCAACACAATTCCGAGCTGACATCTGAGCCAAGCTCTTTGTAAGGTCTATAATTTTTTTTTCTTATTTGTCAGAAAACAAAGTGTATGGTTTTTTAGAACAGCCCTTTTAAATATATCAAAGCAGCATAGATCAGAAAAGGCTTTTGGAACAAATACTAAACCTTGTCAAGAGAGAAGATGCGATTGCTCTGACAGTAAGATTTTCCTTCCTATACTTCTGTGTGTTACGTTACCATCTTCTGTAGTGTCTCATGTGCAAGAGGTTTTCCGGATTGTTTCAAATGGGTGCAAGTTGGACTCTGTTATTAGAATGTCTCCATTTTTCACAATGATACGAGGGTAAGAAATTTTATACTTTGAATCTCAGAAATATTCCAACTATCTAGTGATGAGCTGATGATTAAGCAGCTCCCCATTGTACAGAATACTGAAATAAGTATCTACAACATCTGCAGTAGTAATTTTTTCTCACTTATAATCAACAAATTAATTCAAAAGATCTTGCAACATTTTCAAAACAAAGGTGTACACTTGTAACATAGGTAGGGGCTCAAAAATCTCTCCTCAATTTTTAACCGATTTACTGGTTTCTTTCACGCTGTGCCTTTTAAAATTTAGCTGTCTCTCTTAACAGACAGCCAATCGGCTTCTGCTCATTTGGAAATACACTCGCGAAACTTCATGCAATGCTATGAATCACATTCACCCATGTAGAAGCAAGTGGCGAGCTGTGGATGCATCATTTCCTTCCAGTTACATTGCTCTGCAAAGCACCAATGTCCCTAAAGGCACCAGTTTTTCAGCCACTGATCTGTCACAGTCTCTACATATTGTCATCTGTCTATCTCACACGTCAAAATCATGGATTAACTTCAGAGAAATTCCCAATAGTCAAAGAAATCATGAACTGCCTATGTATTTCAGTTCCACTGAAGCCCGATAGAAAGTATACAAAAAAGGCTTTTGAAAAGCTGTCACAAAAACCCCAGACATTAGGTGAAAGCCTTATAGTGTGTATAGCCAGTGTAAATATGCGATCGGTGTAGCCGAGATGCGGAGGCCTCATTATCGTGCAGAACAGATGTTGGACCACATTAAAAGGCAAGATGTGGATGTTGTCATGTTATGGTCCCAGAACTGGCTGCACGCATGGAATTACCTCACCAAAAGCTCCTTCTGTGTCTTCTGCATTAAGGGAATCGTAGTAGCTAGGCAAAGTATGGGATGCTGAACCAGATTTGGCATCAAAAAAAGTAGGTTCGGGGGTTTTTGAGGTAAAAAAAAAAAGCAGCCTGGAATCCAGCCATTTTGATATTTTTGGTCTTGTTCGGATCCATTGCTGGCAGTGGACATTTAGGATCTGGCTTTACGCTCATGTCCCTGGGATTAGTTCGTTTTTAATGGATATTTGCTTTTGTGTTTTTCCCATGTGACCTATTTAACATTACAACTCACTTCCAGTCAGTAAACATAACCAGGGCAATACAGTAATGTTAACGCCAACAGAGGGTGATCAGCTGTGGCTGGAAACGTTAAAATAATCTGCAACCACTGTAAAACAGCTAATTGCATGACTCAACCAGTTGAAGACAGCACAAAAGTGGAAAGGGGGATAATTCTTCACCCTTAACTGCTCAATACAAAATAATACGGGAGACTACAATTTCAGTAACATCTTTTGTAAATTAAAGGACTATTCATACATAGCCTGCAGTACAGCTGTTATTGTGCTACTGAGCATCGCAAGTTATAAATAGGGGTCAGTTTTCCTTGTCCATGACTGCACCATATTAATCTTTAGCTTTATTTTAAGTAGTCAATGCCAATTATCAAATGACCACAATGAAGCTAATTATGTATCAACTGCACTGAAGAAGTACAGCCATATGCTGTTTCCAATGGCTATGAAATGGCTGGGAAAAATAGAAAACACAGTGTAAGAGAACTTCACAACCTCCTGGAACTAACCTTGGGAGCCAAAGGGGGAAGAGATTGCCTGTGACCACCTCCTCCTATTTAACACCAGAGTGGGGGCTCTGCCTTTCAGGTGTTGGGTGTTCAGTGGGGATTGCAGTGTTGTGCTGGTAAGAAGGGATGCGGGTCTTTGGCTGAGGGGTGATAATGGTGTGGTTTTGTGCAGTCTGTGAGTCTATCAGCTGGCTTGCTGTTTGATTTTTATGGTATGGGTACTTTGTTTTAATTTATGCACACTTTTAGAGTCTGGGTCTCTTTGAGTGCAAGTAATTTTGTTATTGTTAACTTGTGTAAGTGTTTAAGGCAGACCTTGCTACTCATTTCTTAAGAGTTAGTTTTGTGCTGGGAGATGTTCTTTTACTTTTTGGTTTGCTTTGTGCCTCTTGCAGTCTTCTCTTAATGGTCTTATTAAGGAATAAACCACTCTGTGTCTTGTGAATTTTAAATTAATGGGTAATTTTTTTCTGCCTGCCTTGCTTCTCTTCCCTCCTGCCCCTATCTATTACTGGTAGCTTAAACACTTCCTTGACTGGAGTGACTAGAATCTAACAAATTTGCCAGCTTTGCTACACAAGTCTGTAGTATAATAGAATCCTATTGGCACTGCAGCCGTCCCGCTGAAAGATATCAAATGGCAGTGTCTGCTTGGCTCCTAAAAGCTGTAATTGTTTTCCAGAGTGGTCTGGTTTGATTGACAGGTAGTCTCTTTTTCCACTCTTCCTCAGACTGTTATTTCTTAAAAAGTCTCTGTGCACACACCCCACACCCCCCCCGCCATGTGCAATTCCACCTGTGTTTAGCTCATTTCTGTGACCTCTGACAATGCTCTACAGTTACTACTATGTGAGAACTGGGCAGCTAACTCCCCCAAATGGATACGGCTAATAAATATCTATGTCTTGCAGGCGTGAAGCCACTCTTTTAAGAGACAGAGCTCCCTACTCATCTTCAGGCAGTGTGCAACTCACAGCAGAGCGGCAGCCCCTCCAGAAGGCGGCAGTTAGTTGAGTTGCTCCTTTCATCTCTGGCAATGGGAGGTATTTTTGGCAAGAATAAGAAGCTCCGTGTGTTTCCTAAGAGAGTCGTTCTTTATAAGGCCAAAGGAAAAAAGACATCGGGGACCACCCGTATGTTCCACGATGCATCAACATGGACTGGGGAGAATCATTTTCATTCAGCACGTATAGGAAGGACTCTAAAAGGCCCTGAACTTTCTGCTGCAAAATTGGCATTGGACACTCCTGAAAGTGAATCTGCTGCCCAGGCTAAATGGGAGACAGGAGAGCAGGCAGCATCTCTAAGTGCACAACATACTGAGGCCCTGCTCTCTGTGACTGCTAGAGATGCACAAGACGGTGAAGTGTCACAGGACCCTGAAGCCAAACCTAGCACAGAGGTGATGCAGCACCATGAACTCGCTGAACAGACCAAACAGGAAGCCCAGTCTGCCAGAAGCCCCCAGGAGAGTAGTAAGACTGAAGCTGTTCTGCATCCTGCTGGTGGCCGTATACCCAACGAGCAACTCGGCTGTGAGGATCGTGAAGTGACACCTCTTACACAGACTACAGTAAAGGCTGAAGTCCACGTGTCTGCAGATGTTGAAGGTGGATCTGGCAAGGTTCAGTCCACTATAGTGGAGTCTGAGCTGCTGACTGGTGCAGAGCAAGAGGCTGGAGCTGTGTGTGTTTCAGAGGAAACTTGTGTTGGAAAGACTCGTCGGGAAGTGCCTGTGCAGCAGGCAGCTGAGTCCCCGGCTGCTTTGTGTGCCACGGAGGAGTCGAAGCTCCCCTGGAAGACTACAGAGACAAGAGAGGGCATTACAAATGTGCAGAGATCTACAGAAGAGCAGGCAGTAGAAGAGAAAGTATGCTGTGCTGCTAAAGCCCCAACTGATCTCCAGCTAGAACAAGATACAGAGGTTCCTATTACTGAAGATATGGAAGAAAATGCTTTTGAACTAGAGCAAGCTGAAGAAATGGCTGAGGTTTGTGATGATGGGCAGACATCAAAAGAGACCCTATGCTGTCTGGCAGAAACCCGGGCTGCTCTGCAGGATAAGGAGAAGATCAAAGCTAGCAATGGGGGAAAACCAGAGGAGCACTGAAAGAGCACATGAAATCTGGTGCAGCAACCATTGAGCAGACTGATGGTTTGTCTGCAGCCAAGTGATGACTCTGCTGCCTTGATCCTGCAAGGGACTAAGATGCCAATGGGTGCTTGTACTCTAAAGGACCCAGAAAGCAGGGTGTTGGTAAAGCCTGGTTTGAAAAGTGATACTAAATTTAAAGCTGGTATATTGTCTTCTGCAGGTGGCACTAGCTCCCTTCCTTTGCTCCTCGGGGAGGGGGTATGGACATGAGCTAAATGTATCTCAGTACAAAAAGTATATTTATGTAGGTGACTCTTCCTTTTTTCTCCACATGCACATATACCCTGGCTAGGGCTATGCACTTCATAATTATCTCCCTATGTGTGACTGCACAGGGTTAATTCTCCTCTGACAAACAAGCCAGATACATTAATTACACTTGCCTGTACACCCCACTCTGTTACTACTACTTGAAACTGACCGTGTTGAAATGCTCTGTGGACAGGGGAGTCTGTGTTGCAACTGGAATCAATAAATGGGTGCATTTTAACACTTGTTACTATGAAATGTTGTTTTATTAATGGCCACCTGCTTTATGGTTTGTGCTTGTTGAATGGAGGTGAACTAGCTCAGGTGGGAGGCCTATGGAAATAGCTGTCTCCAGACTGTAACCAACAAGAGAAACTTCTGGTGGTCATTTTGCTGCAAGTAATAAATAAATTTTGGGCCACTATGTATACAATGCTGGTCTCTAATTATACAGCTCCTAAATAGAGGGGAGTCTTCCTGTCAAACCTGACTAGTTGAGCGACTATCACTGAGTTTACAAACAATGTGGTGCTGAAGGGAACCAGAAAAATAATATAGCCTAATTCCTTTCCCTCTGTTTCAACCAAAAAAGTGTTTTACACCAAATTATTCTGCTAGAGCTCATGGGGATTTAAAAGTGAAATAATGACTTGTACTAGGCAGCTGGAAAACTACAATGCAAAGGGGAGTAATATCCTCCCTAAGGAAACCATTTTCAGCTCTTGTTTTCTTGCATGCTTCCTATAATAACAGTGTTCATAGGAGGAAAAAAAATAATAGTTAAAGGCAAGTCAGGATATGAGGATTTTGAGTGCTATGCATCTATTTAAAGGATGATTGGTTTTACTGTCTTTATGTGCTTAATCACATCAGGAAGATGGTGTACCCTTAAAAAGACTTCCTTTGAATCAAAGGACCAGGCTGCCTCACTGCAAGCCTATCGACTTAAGCCAGACTTCCTTAATATATTTTCCCTCATGACCAAATCTGAATGGAGTCCCTGTTCATTGAAATGTCTCTTCCCCCATCACTTTTAAATAATACAGAGCATGTTCCTTCCCCTTGGCTGTTACTTAAAATCCCAAAGGCATCTACATCAGTTGATTATGTTGACAAGCTGCCCTGGGTTTGGTTGCCTCTAACAAAGCTGCTGCTGCTAGCTATGCCCTCCTTACATAGAATTTAGATTTAACAATTAGTGGGTGGGCAGGCTCCTCCTTACCAATGCCAGGAGAGCTAGGAGGCCTGAGGAAATCATGGAAAAACAAACAATGCTAGCAAAGAGCAACAAAAGCTTGTGTGCATCATCCTGCCTCTATCTTAGATATTCAGATTGGCAACTATAATTAATTGTCACGTATTTTCAAAAGGTTGGTATTATCATCTGCTCTCTGTTTTGCAGTTGCTGGGAAAACCAATAGATGTTTGACAATGTGGCAGAAACAGTGTAGAAAGCAGTGAAATATTCAAGAGGATAATCACAGCTTAAGTGGAGAGAAAGGGACATGCATTCTTCTTATGCTGGGAAAGTGCTAAATGCCAGAAAAGAAGAAATTATCAGGGAGAGATTAAAGCAGAAAGTAGATGGAAATTTGTTTGCATATATTCATGGCAAAGGATTCTCAGGGTGATGTTCAGTCACCTGGTTTGGGCAAGCATTTCAGAAAACTTGGAGCAAAGATCTCTCTCTGGTTCTGGCAGAAGTATATTTTTTGCATTCTCACATTAAAGAACCATTTATTTTCAAAACAAGCTTGTCTTTGTATTTTATGCTTGTGATTTAGTAAATGCGTGCATCTCACTATTCATCAGGAAACCATGTTAACAGTGATTCAGCAACTCTTATTCCCGCTGTGACTGGTGGTAGTATGTAGCTGGGACTGAAGGTATCTGTGTAATCTAGAGTCCCAATAAAATGGATAATTACATGACACTGTTGCTGACACACTGAAGCAAACAGGTGACAGGGATCAATTTTCACCCCAAATGGTATTGTGCAGAATAATACTGCAGGCTCTATTTTCACAAACATTATCCCTAAATACAAGCCTAGTTCAGAGTGAGTGCTGTACAGCTGTTAATCTGTTGGTCCACATCATGTGCTGTTAGGTGATCACCAATTTGCATGAACAAATGTGGCACTGTATTGCACTTCAGTCTTGCTTGAATTTTAGTATTCAAATCCAATTAGCAAATCTGGGAAATGAACCTGCAATCTGAATCACGGACATTCTGCTCATGCTCTGAAAAAGGAGTAATCCTTCCTTCTTTTCTCAGAAAAATCCTGGCAGAAGGGTATAATCTTCCATCAGATGTAATACTGCAGGAATTTGGGGAAAGAAGCTTTTGCGATGCCCTGTCTTCATTTACATCTTGCTGAATGTTTGCAATGAATGAAAGATGTTCCTTGGTAAATAAGAACAATAGCTGCAATTCCTCTTACAACATATCTATTCCAGTTCTGATGCTTTATCATCATACTTTGGTTTTTTTAGGTGTGCCCCAAGTACTGTAAAGCCAAACTTAACTCTCAAGATGTCCTGGTTTGCATTGTCCTGGTTTAACCTATCCAAAATTGCACTTGGGGAAGATTTTGCTTTGGCAACTCTAATGCCTTTAATTGTGTATGTCAGAAGAGACTCTACCTCATTTCTGATATTTGCATTGACTCTAATGTCAAAACTAATGTTTTTGCCCTTTTCATCTTGTAAAGTATTTGGGTAAAATGCTGAATACTGATATTGCTGGCCTCAGAATGAAAGCTACTTGTCTCCTGATGATTTCTTTGCAAATCTTTTAACACTAACTGGGCTCACTGTATTCAAACTCTGCTGAAAATAAAAAGGCAAGGCTAAACTTTCAAATGCAACTCCTGTGAGAAGAGTAGGACTTAAGTTATGAAAGCACTTTAATGCTTTTAAACTCTTACTCCTACCCTTAGAACAGGGAAAGACCATTCTGTAACAGCAGAACAATTGTACCATCTAGCACAGCATGTCTACAAGCCATCTGTGACTCCGCTTCATGAGCACTAAACACTTTGTCACTGATGAGTGAATGCAAGTTATACCTTTTACTGCTGTTTGTCTCATCTTTTTAGGCAAGTTCTAACTGGGGAATTTATTAATAATGCAGCGGTGTGAATATAACTCAGCTCTGTTCCCAGGCTCTAGGCTGCCCTCTTAAGATGATAAGCAGCAAATTCTTTGACTAGTAATCGACTATGAATCACCGCAAATAAGCATAAAGTAGCATTACCAATTCACATAGCTGTCTTGCAGATAGTGTGGATTGTAATGTGATTTTTGGCTTTCTGAAAATCTTAGCTCCTGATGCTAAGAATCTCTGCTTTTAACTTTTTATAAACAAGGCTTTCTGTCATGCAGCAGGGAACCTTGAAAACTTGAGAAAGTAAAAACCCAGGAATTTTTAGGAGCCTAACATCTGCTACCTGCTTGTGCTGTAAGGAACTCCAGTATATGTTTCTCTTCCTTTTGAAGCACCTTTGTAGAAAGCCATCACCATCTTAATCACAGTAAGTCTGTTTCTCCTGAACTGTTTAAACTGCTTACACAACTTAGTAAAAAGTTCTGAAAACAGCTGGTCAAAAAATAAACACTTCCCTTATCCAAGGCTGCAACTGTTGGTCAATATTTTTGGTCAATACAAAACATTTTTTTATCACTTTAGGTGTTGTATCCCTTCCTGGCTTTCAGAAACAAAATATTTTCCTTGCTTCCTTACACAATTCTCTCTCCCTAAGATGTAAGAAGCCCAGATTTAAAGCCACAAAATCTGCCAGTGATCTGATAACCAAAACCAACCACGACACGAAAATTAGAAAAGTTCTGAAACAAAAGCCAGTCAAAACACCCTTCCCAACAGAAAGCACTCTTCAGCCGGAGAAAATATGATCACAAAGTCTCAACCAGCTCTGCCTCCTTTGCTGCAGAATGCATGCAGCCAGCAATACCTCACAACAGATGAAAAGCACCTGAGATCTGCTGTTCCTGTGTATGAGGAAGATGTACTGTGCCTACGATTCTAAGTGTAACACCTAAGCTACAAGCTATTTTTCCTAAAGCCTATTGTGTAGCTGTTGCTCAGTCTACAATATGAGTTGTTATTGTCAATTTGCAGAAAGCTACACCCTACCACATTTCAATTCTGTATAAGTACTTTGGGGAAAAAAAAAAGAAGATAATATCTAAATACACAGAAACCTATGATGTGAATCATGAAATAACATTATATGATGTTTCGTAAACATGGAGCATGAATAATTCTGCATCTTATATTTTTAGGCAGCGGAGATGGTGTAAGGGAACAATAATTCAATCATTAGGTTTTGGTGGGAAGCAATTCAGTGTAACTGTCCTGCCCTATTTAAGGTCCATCTGCTCTCTTAGAAGCTGTGTGCTGGGAGCTGTCTGGGGGCTTTTCCTTTGAAAGTGAGTCAGGGCACTGCATGACACAAGTTTGGGTGTTTGGTATTTTTCTTTTGGGAAGGAGGGATATTTGCTCTCCATTTTTGCGGGGGTCTTGTTTGACTTCTTTAGTGAGAGAGCTTTATCTTTAGATTTCGGCAAAACTGTAGTTATGCTTTCTTCTGTCTGAGACGGCTTTGAACAAAATTCTGCTAGCAGCGAGAGTGTGGGGCTAACAGCAAAGAAACGCTCACAGTATGAAATGGCCAAATGAAGAAGGGGAAACAATTTTACTTTATATAAAAAATAACTGGTGTATTTGTACTTAGGGTAATGAATATCTACATCTTTATGCCTATCTCTATAAATAAAACCTCTCTTCAGACAATGGCAGTAGAATCTATCAATTGTCATATTTTGAACCACTTATGTAGTGATGTCAATGTCTAACAAACATATCAGAGAATAAACTATTATTTTCCTTTCCTCTCCTAGCATTATACTGCCCTACCAAAACCCCATGAAACATTTCCCTGCTATACTCATTTACACAAAATCATTGCTGTTGATACAGCAATTGCTTACTCTGAAAAGCCAACCTGACAAAACATTAATTTATTTGTAAGCTGTCTTCTTTCTAGCTTTGGTATCAAAGCGCATCTCTCTGTCTTTTCGTATTTTGGTTTCTCTCCCACAGTAGAGGTGGCTGCGTTACTCTTTCCTGCTTTTCCATTCTTACAACTATGTAGTTTTAAGTAATTAAGTTCATGCAGTCTTGTGAGTGAGTGCCTAACCAGCATGGAATCACACATTTTTACAGATTCTACCCATAAAAGCAGCTCAAACAGTGCAGCAAAACTGCTCCGGATCCATTAGCTTCACTTTAAAAACTGTAATCCCTAAATTATAGATCTGTTTTTCTGTAGTTCCTCTTATTCTACGCTGTGATGGTTAAGCTTTCTGCAGAACCATCCGTAATCATATCATGTTGTGTGGCAGCTCTGTTTTACTTTAAATATTTAGCTATAAAAAGTGGCACAGGATTTGTAGTGGAACAGCACTTTAAGGGAACTAATGTTCTGGGACTTGTGGGGAAATGGTTTGGTGTCACCAGCTACCCTACGTAAGAGCAATACCTTGTCACCCTGAACAAAGGTTGAGAAGTTGTGATGCTGGAAATGGTTTAAGTAATGCTTACTTTGTAGTCTCTCTGCCAGAAACAGGGCACTTCAATTGCTATTTAATTATATTATGAGTTTAAATTGTGTTTGCCTCTTTCTAGCAATGACAGTTAATCTACTTGACGTTGATTTCAAAATAAGTTAAATTGATCTGTATGTGGGATCCTCTCTCCCTTTTCGACGCAGTTTTCTTCTGCTCTTTCTCTGCAAAGTACTTAATGTTTTCTAATGATGCTGTCATTTTAAAATGGCACTCTATAAACATAACTTGAGGTAATTTTTTCTCTGCATTCAAAATATACTGTCCCTTATTATTATTTGAGTTTGAAGTGATGGCATTGCTGTGGTTTCTAAAAACTGAGTAAATGACTGATAAAATAACGACCTAAGGGCCTGAAATCCACGTTTCTCATCTCTCAATAAGGAGACATGTTGCCTTTCTTTTCTCCTCCCTTCCATATCCTACCAGGCCTATGAATGGCTGCCCTGGCTAAATGTGAACTTCTTTCTACAATTAATAAATGGTCTAGGAAATAAGAGGACACCTAAATAGTATTTACTTTGGTAATATAAACTAATAACTCTAAAGTGCAGTATTGGCCGAGAGTCATGGTGAGTAACTGACTTCCTAAATGCTCTTAGTGACATCAAAAGACTGAAAAGGACTGTTCCTTGAACCAAGACTGACTTAAAACCAATAAATCCCACAACTTACATCCAACCCACTCTGAAATTAAATGTGAATCTGGTCTTCATTTTAGGCGGGCACTTTCCTGGTCAAAATCAAAATGAGATTGTAACAGTGCTTAGCCACAGGAGGACCCACAGTCACATTCGTGTTCTTGCTCCAGATGTAGGTAACAATGAATCCACATTTTGAAGCTTCCTGATAGTCTGGGAAAATTGAAAGAAATTTTCACATCAAGTTTTAAACTCTTTTCTTATCTATATGCTCCTCAGAAAACTGGGCCAGAGCAGCAAATGTGCTCTTACACAGGGCTAGGGTGTGGGTCCTAATGAATTTCTCACTATCTTGCAGGTGGGATGATTGGCCCAGGAGTGGTCTATCAGCTCAGTAACAAGGATGAAACTTGGCTGTGTTTGCTTCTAAGTAAAGGCTCTGTTCATGCCAGAGTCATTCAGTATCGCAAAGCCTCAAGGTTCCCTGGAGAAGGCTGCTAGCAGGATTATTGCTGTACGTCTTGATCATGGGGAATGAAATCAGTCACAAGACTTACTGCTGTAGAAAGTCCAGGAAGTTTGAAAAGCCGGCAACTGTGCAAGAAGATACAGTGGCTGATCTCCCTATTGCCCAGACAGCCCTGGGGACTGTGTTGTGGAGCAGCGTGAATCATCCTCCAAAGGAGAAATCACAAGATACTGCTACAAGGATGCAGAACAAAGATGTAGGAAGAGAAAGTGAAATAGCCTCATCTTCTCTGCCTGTGGCACCAATAATGGTGAGAACCGCAGAACTGCAAGGCCTTGGTGAGGCCCAGCCTTCTGCAGAACAGTCAGAGGAGACTGAAAACAAGCCCACTACAACCATGAGTCCAGACAGACAAACTTGTGCTCCAACTCAGGAAAGACCTCCAACAGCTCAGCAAACCGAAGGAGATGCAGGAGTGACAACTGACTTGCCTCTGCAGACTGCTGTAGAGACCGGAGCTAGAGATGCAGAAGATGTGGTGACTGACCAGGCAACAGTGGAAAGCAACTCAGCGGTATGCAAGAGACCAAGTGACAAGCTGTGCAAGCCAAGCCCTCTCTGCAGGTGGCTGAAGAAACTCAAGTCCCCAGCAGAAAAAGCCAAAGTCAAGCCTGATGCAATTACTAGCCAAGAGTGAGGCTTCTTGTGGACTGCAAAAGGACTATCAAGTACCCAGTACAGTACCCTCAAAAAAAGACTGGTAAGGAAAGTGTGACTTGTATATAATAAGAGGAAAATATTTTTTGTCATCTTTAAACTGTATGTCTACTGTATAGTTCTGGCTGTCTTACAACCCTGGGTGGAGTACAGAGGGCATTTCCTCTGGAAGTGGTAGAACAGGGAAACTAAAAGTCTCTGCTCCCTTAGCAAGCAACTTGTGGGATTTCTGTTTGGCTTGTCTTTCTCTGTTGCTCACTGGGGGGCTGTCTGTAATAGCTTCCTTTTTGAAACTCCGCAAAGGTGCAATGTACAAATTTGTATCTTCCTAGTGCTCCCTACCATTATTTGACTTCCTTTCCCCTGGTTTTAATAACTTGCTCTGCCTGATGGACCAAGATAAGTGCTTTAGTATTATCAAACTAAATAAACACATTATAAAAACACTAGATGTTTATAAATGCATAGTGACAATAGTGGGTGTTGTGTGGGAGGGTTGGTAAACAAGGGGCTCTTGTTTTGCTATTCAAAGTGATTGCTTTGTGTATATTTTTGTATTTGTAAGTCAGTAAAAGCTGGTGCCATTGCCTCAAACGAAGTGTTGACTACAGCGGAAAGGGGGATAAGGGAAGGAGGGGAAATGGGCTGCCGCTACCTACCCACAGCTGCAGAGAATGCTACCGAGAACTAAGAGGGCTCCCTGCAGGACAGGAGAAGCAAGGAAGCCAACAGTGTATGCTCTGCCTATGATGGGGCTGCCTCCTGAAGAGATAGGGAAGTACAGTCTAAGGAAAAGTAACACTGAGACTGTAGAATGGTCTTTAATTTGATTACTGTAGCTGTGTGCCATCTACGTGGCTCCTATACATGTCCTAGAACTGACCTAAGCACATTTGCACTAACGAAGGGGAAAGGCACCCCAGAATGCTAAACCTTGTTCTGCTAGAGAAACCAGCTGATAAGAAAAATTCTTCTGGGAGCTGACTTGTAGGCAAAGACAAAGAGTGCGCTGCAGAGGCTGTGCTAGAAGCATCCCAGCCTATTAGAGAATCCCAGGCTGCCCTCGAGAAGCAGGGAGGGTGAGCCGGTCTGCCAGGAAAGCTAATGAGCCAACAGCCTGAGCTCATGAAACTTGCTGTCAGCTTCCTCCAAACTGCCTAAGGTAGCTACGCTGCTCCTAACTGCAACCCTCCCCTTGCTGCTAATAAAAATAGCACGGCTTTTAGGCATTGATGAGAAGTTTCATCCTATTCCCAGCTGGACCATAATGAATAAAAGGAGGAAATTCCCCATTCTTGTCCTTCTCCTTCAGCTCTTCCCTTTAAAGAAGCCAGTTTAGCATTCTGCCTCAATGTTTCTCATCTTGATAGGTGCATCCCCAGCTTACGTAAGGTGAACAGGGACAGCAAAATGCTTTAGTATTGTCGATCATCGTATCGATGTTCTTGCTAACACCGTGTTTAACAAGCTTAGGGTGCACCTTAGCGCTTCTCTTGCGAAAGAATTAAAACTAAAAAAAAAGTTACAGCATATCTCTTTCTATACCTCTACCTTAATCAAAAGCAGTTAGCTGTGCAAGCAAAGAAATAAATAAGTAGGAAAGCAGCCGTTTTTCACCATGTGCTCAGAAGCACCATCTGGTCCACTGCCTCTTCTCATGCAAAAAGAATTCCTTGGTTGCTAATGGCCTATAAGGATAACATTTGCTTCATGTAATCTCTGGGTCCCCAAAGAAGTATCACAGGAAGTTTTTTAAAGCAAAGACCCCCCCAAAATGACTAGCATATTTATTATTATAGGTATCAAAGCTATCCACTAGCATCACGACTGCAATAAGCACTTTGGAAGGTGTGATAAGCTAGCTGCTCTTGGCAATCAGGGTGAGATCTTGCATGGACGGATTTACATCCATGTGCACTTTTTGAGCCCCTCGGAATGGTGCTGCTAATCAACACAGGCTGCCCGGCCAGAGTTAATACACCGCACGGGTTAATACACCACCGGGAGGCTGGACTGTGCTGGGGAGGTGACACAGGGCTGAAAACAAAGGCCAGGGGCACTGATGACACCTGGGCAGAGGCTGCCAAGGCACCTTTACCCGGAGTGCGGGCACAACCCCCAGGAGGAAGGGATGCTCACAACATCAAAGTCCAAAACCACTTCTAGTCATCGGGGGGGAAATCACAAAATCACACTCCACGCATACTTTGGCACGGAGGTATCTTTTTTTTTTTTTTTTTTTTTCCCCTTTTCCAAGGCAGGTTCCATATAGTGATTAGGCTTTTTTTAAGGCAGGTCCCATATATTTATGGATGTCATTTTAATTTTTTTATAAGGCAGGTTCCACATACTGTTGATTAAGTGTCTTTTTT